>JACCGJ010001156.1:17007-28640 GCA_013407085.1 Atriophallophorus winterbourni
CATATGAAGAACGTTTGATGAGTCTCAATCTTTTCGACTTTCGCTGTCGTCGACTAAGAGGTGACCTCATACTGATGTACAATATTATGCACGTCCCTAATCATCCCTTGTCCAAACTTTTCACACGCTCGCCACCCCGTGCCAGTCGGAAACATGAACTTACAGTGCTTATTCCCACTTCAAGACTGAACTGTCGAAGATATTCGTATGCTGTACGTGTAAGTTTCACATGGAACACCCTCCCCTCCACTGTTACACACTCAGCCAACCTACGTATTTTTAAAGCTAATTTGGACAAATACTTGAGAGAAAACCCTAATTTTGATACGATTCACACTACATGAGTTTCCCTGTTTTCTTCTTTTTATTTTATATAACTCATTATACTCCATCCTATGGTTATTGTTAAGTAAATTTGCTTTTTAGACATTACACCAATTTAAATCAGTTTGAATCTCTTTGATTTGGTCCGAAGTTGTTGTTTGCTCATTCTCTACCCTGTTCCAACTCTTACTGATATTATCCGCATGATTTTGATGTGAAATGAAACGTTCAGCAAGATGGTCCGAATAGAGGAACATCAGGTGGATACGACTTGTACAACAGTTAAAAAACGGGAGGAAGGAGGAAAGGCACGTAATAGAAAATAACTGACCTGATTGATCGCGCTTTTGGAGGATGGAAAGAAAGCTACATCGCACCCCGATCCCCTCCGTTTAGACATTTGCCCCCCAACAGATTAGATTTAGACTGACCCAAGACCTTTAACGGAATCATAACTGCATGAAGTTGCTCAACATTTAGACCGAACGGATTTGTTCAGTTGCCCCAAATATTTCAAGTAAGTGTTGTAATATCTTATATTATGTATATTATACCGTCACTTTTGATTATTTCAAGCTTTTTTGTAAAATGTATCCGATAATCAACACAATTCATCCATGAAAATGAAAAGCACAAATTTCGTGCAGCCTCGCTTAAATAAGCAAAACCTGGTCTTTGAAGATAGAAGAATCAAGCCATCTACCACCATGCTGTTATTGGAATGTTGCAAAAATATTCCAAACAGTTACCGGTGCTGCATTGCACCGACTGTGGCACTTAGATAGGTCCCCACATTGAAGCTAAATTTCAATTTGCAAATGAGGATTTATCCTCTAATTCATAAATAAAGGGGACAGCACAAAGTCAGAACGGCGTTCGAATGTCATGTCACGGATAAGCATACCTGATGAGCGGCAATAACCGCGAAACCGTTCGTGTGCTCCCGTCCTGCTTTTCGGACGTCATATACTACTTAATAATAAAAAATCTGACTTTAAACATAAAGAATCAAGCCATACCCAGGTTTACAATGAATGTGATTGCCGTGCACCGCGTATGTCAGTTGGCATCATCTGTTACGTGTCTAAACTATCGCTCTCGAAGGATCAATGATTGATGGCCGCCTTCGGTAGATCTCGACCGTCAATGTACCTCAAAAGCTCACGTTTCATGCGTCACCGCATTTTGAGTAACTTGCCAGCCCACAGCGGTAAGCAGTTCTCGATCGATCGAAGTCAGTTTCATGCTGACCGCGTGATTTACGATCAGCAACCGTGAGCCCTAGCTGTTCTTCCCCAAATTGCGGATAACGCTTTACACAGTGCTCGTAAATGAGCGGTCAAGTGGAAGTTATTTCCCACTCGTATGGCCAATTTCAATAGCTATCTTATCCATTTCGCAAAAGTCTTTTTACCACAAATGTGGTCTGTCGAACTCACCATAGAGTAGATCTTTAGGATTTTCTATTCAGTACAGATGATATATTAATATATATCAACTTATGAGATGGAATATTTGTTGTTTACTTACTTCCACTTTTTGTTTCAGAGTATCAGCCGAGTCAGGATCCAAGTTGCTCGCGGCTAGCACTTGACAAAGCTGCAACTCATTCTTTTCAACGCTCTCTTTCAGAACGCACAATCGCTTTTCCAGCAGCAAATTTTTCAAGCCCGTTTTTTGTTGCACTTCTTGTATTGCTGCCAGAAACTTCTCATACAATGCATCACGTTCTTTCTCAATCTGGAATTGCAAAAACACATTGGATCTAATCAATGATGTTGTAAGTAGCATCATTGGAATCGGCCTACTCGAAGCCGAGAAGATAAACAAGAATAGATGCGTATCAGACATTTTGATAAGAGAAAATAGCGCGAATAGTTTGGAATGGCGAAATCTACAACTACGTATATTTCCATCACCATTGACGGGCTCCTGTTGGAACTCCGTTATCAAGTTAAATGAAGTTATTATCAACGATTTAGTAATCGATAATTGCGAGTTACTTTATGGCCGTCATCAACATTCACCTGAATAGCTTCATTGTCAATGTTTGTGACTACTCAAAGTTGATCACGACGGTTTATATTAGAAGCAATGAACTCGAGTTTCGTTTTTATTTGAGTTCATCAGCAGTGTATATCCTCCACTTCGGGTGGGATTGCGTACATGCCTTTCCTTAAACATATCTAACGTTTTCTCTACTACTTTGGAAACTGCAGAGTGAAAGCCAGAATAGATTGCGAAATAACCCGAACTGATATAGCCACGAGCGGTGTCTTACAGGGTTCTGTGCTCAATCCAATACCGTTCTTAATATTCATAAATGAGTTACCGCAATCGATACGATGTAAACCTGCTCTTTTCGGAAGCTTCCCACCGCAAGCATTGTCAAAGATACTGCACAAATTCATACACCAAATGTGGACTATCCAGCAGAAGCTTTGGCACCGTGGTTTCAAAAATAAACTTCATTACTCGACAGGATTTATCATAAAGCAACTAAAATAGTTACCGGATTGTATAATCTTTATTTTGAGCCACGACTGACTAGACTTGGATTGTGCACTCTTGAGCGTAGGCGCCTCAAATCTGGCCTAATCTTGACATACCGAGTAATTCATTCGATGTCTCACGCACTCAGACACCACTTTAAAATTGGTTCCACAATCAGATCCTTCAAATACCACATTGCCAAATAAACTGTCGCCGATACTTTTATGCAGTCGGTGTATGATTACTGCGGAACAGTTTACCGCTAGAAATTGTTTCCTCACCGAAGGAACATTACGATCTTCTATGTTAAAAACTATTGATTACTAAAATCCCTTTGTGTCAAACGAACATTTTCTACCTACTTTTCCCATTTGGAATTACTACTCATAAATAAACATCCAGGTATGATTTGTTTAAACTTTATACCAAGATCCTATGGGATTTTACAGCCATTTGCTTTTTTCACCAGAAATCTTAAATCTTGAAAAAAGGGACGGCTAACATTTGACAGTCGCATACATTCCGGCCAAATTAACCTGGTCAGATTTCGCAGAGATGGATAGCCAGATGAACAGAGTGATACGTAGAAAGATAGATTATGCAGGAGAGATAGATAGATAAAAAGAAAAAGATATGAGAAAATGAACACATGTGCAAGTAGATTCGATAGAAGCACACTCGCTGCTGAAATGCTTGTGCCCGATAGTGAATTCGACGAACCGCAGTTACTTACCATATATGATTGTTTGCCGCGGATAAGCAATCAAATTTTAAAACGGGAAACAAAGGATTTCTTCATGACATGCATGTGCAATTATCAGAAAACATCCAATATATTTTGGTGCTTACATACACATCACTTAGACACAACTACCGGTTTCTGGCTGTTTGCCGTCATCAGGTGGAGACAATAAGATGAGGCTCAGTGAGCCTTGAAACAGTGGAAAAGTGGTAAACAAAGTTATACTTGTATGCCACTGTTGCATAGGGTTCGTGCAACAAACCACGATTTTCAGACACGGAATCACAACGTTATTCTTGTTCAAGCACTCAAGATGCTTATGGATGACCAAAATAATGTGTTGCTCACATTCCCATTACTTACACACCAATACCGGTTTTTGGCCTTTTGCCGTTGTCATGTGGAGACAGTATAATCAGGTTCAGTGAGCCTCGAAACAATGGTAAAGTGGTAAACAAGGCAATACTTGAATGCCACTGTTGCATAGGGGATGTGGGCACCAAAATATATTGGTCGTTTATAAGCGCCTCAATTGCTTGACCAAGAATCACTTTGTGATTAGGTATTTGAACATCTTGGTTCATTGCAAGAACCCTATTTAACAGAGGACATGCAAGTATGGGAAAACTTTTTTTGGGTAATTTGTTTGGCTCTATTCACCATCTTCTCCAATTAAATTCAGATTTCACCCAGTGAAGGAGTGGTACAATTTTAAAGAAACGTGTGTCGCATTAGGCACTACTGATTGAAATATTCGCCTGTCAAATGTGGGATAAACTCGACAGCCCTTGCTGAGGTTTAGGTATACCTCACAATGGTGTCTATATGCAAACGTGAATACAACGTAATGGTGAATGTATAACCCAGCTTCGAGATCTTCAACATCAAAAAGTGTTTATGCAGATCTGCGTTCACAGTGAACGGAAACGGTACCAAATATCTTGAATAGAAGATACATGACGAATACTCTTAATGGCGACCCGAAATTATCAAATTCACTCAACCTTCATGAATCGCTGCTTGACGATTTCCAGTTGCAAATTCCTTTCACGACGCTCTTTTTCACTTGCTTTCAATTTCGATTTGGTAATCTGAAAAAATAAAACAGTTTCATGGATCTGAGTCACAAGAGCGGTGTGGTTGGTGCTAGAGGGAGAGAGGGAGAGGGAGGGAGGGAGAGAGGTGCTGGGATCGATCAATGGGATAAGTGGCTTTAGAAGCAATCGGGTGCATGATCATCCTAGACAAGGTCACAATTCATCACTCCAAAAATAGAACACATGACCAACCCCCTTTGTTGTTGCTCATTTCGACGCCACTTACACTATACTGCCTATTTTTTACTCGTTGCTCTTGTTAGATGGAGACAGCCGGCTCAGCTTAAAGTAGTCATGAAACAATAACGGGAAGGGGGAATGTATAGAATGTATTGACACTGTTGAAACAGGCGCAAAAAAGTGAACTTAGTTTACATGAAACGGATCAGTAATCCTTCATTTTGGGTTTGTGCGTTTCACTTCACTTCTAGCTCTCTGCAGTCATCGAATAGGGGGAGTAGGATAGGATAGAAATAAGGTACATGCGTTATAAGTACTAGTTTAATCACAAAACGAGCGCGGTAATGCGGATGGCAAGTGTTAGTTGTGTAGATCCAACCAACCAGTGGACTTTCAGTCAAACGCTTTGCCTATCATCATTTCTCCACCTGTTTGTATCATGTGGTTCTACTTCTGTGCAAACAATATTACAGCGGTCGTTGTTTAGGTGTACACGAACTTGTATGACACGGGCGCTGATTAACGAGTTTCAGCCTACGTTTACCTAAAAAACATATTTCTTGTGGTGAATATATTCAGCTGAGTGCACGGTGTCAAGCATATATAAAAGCGACTTTAATGTCCACTTTAAGCAACTATTTAATCCTTCTGTGTCTTTTTCCAACAACCCTTGACTGGGTTCACTCCCAACGCACGATATAGGCCAATTAATTAGCTGACTCGGTGATCGCCTGTGAGAACGAGAATCCCTAGGTTTTAACCATCAAATTACCAAGACAAGTTGCATAAATTTTTGTTCTGGGGATCAGAAAAACCTGGAGTAGCACGGCAGCACATACTAACAGAAGCAAATCAGAAGATTATTTAATGTGTTGAATATCTCAAGCGAGAATAACAAGTCATTTATGCGACATCCCGTAGCCGATGATGTCACCAGTCTATGCAACACTTTCGAGTGAATTAACTTGATATTTATTACCATAGTTTTATAAGTAGTATGAAAATCGAATAGGAACAAATCCTTTTCAACAATAAACCATTAGCATTGCTTAGAATTAACGGATGTAGACATCAGCAAGTCTAAATTTTCACTGGATTTCCAAACGAATCACTGAATAGTATACGAACTTCACAACTTCAAATATTTTACTAGCTTCCGGTTTTTAAGAGCCTCTGGCATCTTTCGACTATGGTGTTGATCAATCGTTAGTCAAAGTTCACATGTTACATCGGAAAACTTTACCGTGGCTCAAATTGCTGACAACAAATAACCGAGGGCAAATACGGATAGTTTTTTCTAGCTAACGATTTTTATAGCATTCACATATTTAGTGTATGCTCTCAGGAGCAAACACGCGGATATCCCCAGGACCATCCAAATGCAGCTCTAGAGCTGAAATTTCCCAAAAGCTTCAACCACTGTTTCAATGCGCATAGATGATGATGATGACGATCATGAGTGCTCAGAATTTGTAGCACATAGAAGCGGATACCGCGTATAGACGATCATTGTTCATTCGCTCTTCAAATACACAGCACTTTTATCAACTATTGTTTTCTTGCTATTCGTTCTCATCAAATGGAAACCGTAAGATTAAGTTCGATCAAACGTGATAACTCACCCTCATAAACCAATGACAAAACATGCATTTAATCAAGTTTCGTGAACAAGTAAAGCCACATTAGTAAGACAATTTCCTTGTGGCTTTCACTGCCACAGATTGTAAAAAACTTTCCTCGTCACTCTACTTAACAACATACACGGTTAAGGAAACACTTCAAGAACATGCTTATTGCAAGACCGCCACTGAACACGGTTTAGGGATATATCCTAAATCGTAGCTAACCACTGCGATATCTGGTGACTGTGATTCCACTCAGGAAGTTTACTTTGAAGGGTTTTTAGTTGCGTACACCATGTGCCGGTATGGCAACCACAATACTAACGCCAATCTTTTAATGAACATCAGATATCTAGAGTAAAAGTGTAGTCGTACCTCCAATGATTTCAAATCCTTTTCGTAATTGGTCATCCGTCTACGCAATTCACGATTTTCCTCCAGCGCATTCTTGAGCGGTTCGGCCATCTGTCGTTTTTCCTCGTTTGCATTAGACAACTGACGATCAAGCTGATCAATTTTCTTTTGTTTTTCGCTTAGTTGCTCCTAAATTGTACAGAAAATAGTTCATGAAGCAGGCGGGGCTCAAACGTTTAGAAAATCATCGATTCGACGCGACAATAAAAATATATATTGTGTGCATTGCGACAGAAATTACAGTATATCAAAAAATGGAAGAATATGCTCTTGTTGTGGAGCGCTCTACTAGCATTCTGATTATGTTCGATACCATCATAAAATGGTTTGCTTACCGACAATTCACACCGTATGTCTGGATTTGTATGTATCAAAATACGATTTTTCGAATTTGTTGAAAAGCTCATCATCATGATTATCATCATCAAAGGTACCATTGCACCAGCAGCATGTACCAAATACTTCACTATCATAGAACCATTATAAAAGTAAAATCCTAAATGATGAGGAAGAGTGAGACTTAAACAGATACAGATTCTATAGAAGCGTAGGAACAAACAAACTGAGATTAGGTGTGCATTGTTTGAATCAAACCAGGAATCATGCAAGTGTTGTAAACATGTAGAGCCACATCAGCTGGCTGATACCCTTGCCATGCATTATAAGAAGCTTTCTTCCTCAATACACTTGAGAACAAAAAAGTAAAAACAAACACTACAAGCAAATTACTTCACCACAATTATTGATAAGTAATATTACTGTCAACAAGAGCAGATACAGTCCTTGGCTGTTAAACGTAGATCACGCCACCGGCTCGCAACTGTCGGCTTTAGACCTAGTACTGTCTATCGCTCTAAGCGATTCATCTAAGATTGTCATTCCCGAATCAGACTGTTCAGTCATTCGAAAAACTGCGGAGATTGAAACCATCCATGATCGACATCGACCGAAGGAGGCCAAATACAAAAAATTGTACTGTCAAGTTAACAGGTTTCTATTTTGTATAATCCTATTAGTGTAAAGTATTAAACGTCGTTAGAATACATTAAAGGTCAGCTCTCTATGTGAAAATCAAGTTTGAAACGGAAGATTATCAAAATCACAAAACTTGATATCAAAAATTAATTTGGATGACGTTTGCAGAATGCAACATTGATGTGTACAGGCTAACGGACTATATATACGCAAATATTTTGTCTGATGCTATAGTGCCAGACAAGGAAGTGTAACTATATGATTTACGCATGTAAAGCATGAAAGATTTTAAGCAGTTGAAGTTAGAGAAAAAGACAGATGCATTTGTCAGTAGAAATAATGAACGATTATAAGGTCACACGTCAGCTACAGTGACATAAGGATAATAAAAAGAAACGATGAATAATCGTTGTCATTCGAAAATCCTCGAAGTTAAAAAGCAACATATTTTCTGAAGTTTTGCAGGCTCAGTTTTATAAATATTTTTGATTCGCTGAAATTTTCTAAGGATAACGAGCCCAACATTCTTGATGTCTGATGTGATTCGCTGGCAATCTTGTTCAAGAATTTCTTTTACGGTAGGTTTTTACCACAGGAATGGAAACATGCGATCATCAAACCTATGTACAAGGGTGATGAGCCTAACCATCCCGATATTTATAGGCCGATCACTGTGATTTCCAGAAAAATTATAGAGAATTTGGTCAAGGAAAAATAAAGAGATCTTTCTTTCAGTTGACGGTTGTTGGTGTCCACAAAATCATGAATTTAGAAAACATCGCTCATGAATAAATAACTTGCTCTTGGAGCGAGAAAGTTGGTGCGTTGACTGATTCTGAACAAACAGTTGACTGTGCGCCCCGCCAACCACTGCTCGTCAAGTTCGCGGACCTAGGTATTAACGGGTGTCTTCTAAATTGATTAAAGCTTTCGTTTTTGGACGGCCAAACCGTGTAAATGGCGTTTTGTTTTCAGCAGTGTTAGTTAGCACTGGTTGAGCCACAGGGATCTGTTCTTGGTCCATTGTTATTTGGGATCTTTGTAAGCGATATTCCAGACGCGGTTGCCATCGATTGTCTATTATTTGCTGTTGATCTAAAACTGTGGTTATCTGTCAGTATCTGCGATGGCCACGAGCAACTGCTACAAGCAGTTGATAACTTTTTAGATGCACGAATCGCTGGTCACTGCCAATAAATAAGTACAAATCAGTCGTTATGCGCTTAAGCTCTGCTGATACTGCCTAGGACTACTTTCTAGGAAATAAGCCTATTTAAGCGATGACAGTTTGAAAAGATTAAGGATTTTTTGTTACAGATTCTGTTAGGTCGAATGCCAACACTTGTCTGAGAATAGGCAGTGCTATAGAGATGCTGTGGGCCAGTCGTCGTTCGTTTGCGACCATTATCCCTGCGTATGTTCAAGACGACCTCCTCGGCAGATGTTTGTCCTGTTAGAATATAGGCTATCCGTTGCGTTTCAACATTCTACGGGTGAAAGAGATTCATTGATAATGGTAGATAAGATGGGTTCCAAAGATGGTGTATAGTATGCGCTACTTTGCGTATGAGGATAGATGGAGCTTGCTTAGTCTTTACCCCCTAGAATTTCGAAGGGAAAGGTTCGATCTGCTTACGACCCGCGTCATTTTCCTAGGCCAATATAGTGACAAGTTCCTCCGGTTCTTCCGATTATCAGTCGAATCCGTGGAGATAAACTTAATTTGCAATAGCCTAGAAGGCATGAGCTGAATAAAGCGAGCATATTATCCACGCAGGTGGTAAACACCTGGAACTCGCTACGAAAAGAGCTCCTGTCCATTCCATCGAAAAAGCTATTAAGAAACGACTCGAGCCAGCATTTGTTGAGACTTTGAGACCTGATCCTCTGAGTGATGTGGTGATGGTACTCTATTATCAGGGAATGCCTTGTCAGCAGAAGTCACCCATGAATCCTGTTGTGAAGAAACTCAAATGGAATATCATGCTTTCTGATTTTGTTCCAAAAGAAGATATTAGAAACGTTGATGGTTATCTAAAAATCATGGAGGCACAATAATGGAAAAAACGTGAAAACAAAAAACTCATGTAAATACGGATTTTTCGTTGAAGCCTGAATATGGCCCAATCCGCATGTGTGAGCACATGTGATCAAACAGATTGGTCGTGCCATCCTTATCTAACATATCAATCATTATTCACATTTTTAAGGCCTAAAAGAATGTGGATTCTGATTTCACTTACAAACAGCACAAAGCAAGTCGTGGTATATGCAATGAACATATTCTTGAGCAAACAGGTTTAACCCGATCCACATGTGTGCGCACATGTCGTGCCAGCCTTAAACATTGATTACAAACAAAATTGAGGAGGAATTTTAAAAAAGAAGCAATAACAAACCTTTAGATTAACAATCAGTTTGAGATTGTTAGCAGTGATGTCGTTATAGTATGTCTTCATATCAAAGAGAGATTTCTCGTGTTTATTCAGTAGGCCTGAAATATGTTGATTTTTTCGTTCTTCCATATCATGCAGATCATTTCTCCGACATAAATCCATTTTCTTTTCAACTTCAGCAATTCTCCCTTCATAAAATTGTTTTTGCTCGTCTAGCTGATTCAAAAAATCTTCACGAATATTGTTTAGCTTTGGAGCAAGTATGAATTTCATCAGTATATTACCTTCCGTTCATATTCATTCGTCAGCGCAACAATGCCGATATGATTTTGCACACTATTATCTCTCATTTGTTTCTTCAATTCCAAATTTGTGTAGCGCATATTTTTTTCTGCATCCATTTGATGCTCTTGTGCAAGTTTCAATGCTGTAGAAGATTCGGATAATAGATTGCTTTTATCATTGTTTTTCTCGTATAAAAGGTGTTTAATTTTTTGTCTATATATCTGTTAACATGTATTTCGTCTAGCAAACTCACCTTTATTTCCATTTGATGTCGTTCTTCAGCTTCCTCAAACTCCCTTTCTTTATTTCGAAGTTCCGAAGAACACTCCTCGAGCTGCTTTTTCGTGATCTCCCAAAAATTCGTAACTTTGTCTTTTTCCAAATTGAAAAACATTCTTTCGTTTCTTTCACGGTCGATTTCATTCCGAAGACGAACTATGTGTGTTTCAAGCTGTTCATGTGTCATTTCCGTCGTTGGTAATCCATCAACGATTGTTGTAGATTTAGATTTTTTAGTTGAACGAGATTTCTTTCCTGTTTGGTTTCTTTTTAAAGGCTGGAAACATAAATTATTATAACAACTCACCATGTTGCCCAATGTGGTGCAATTGAATTGAGTTGTGAAGTAGTTATTAGTTACGGCAGTTGTGACACGGTAAAACAAACTTTGACGCTTATATTAGTATCGTCGAAATTTTCGATAAATATTTCAATTATTCTGCTCCTGTTCCTTTTAAAAGGCTTTTATTTACTGAATATTCGTATTCATGCTGATATTAGTCAATAGTCAATAGTTTTATTGTGGTAATAAAAGCTGATAGCTTGTAAGAAACCACTGGGTGGTGTGTACAGAGGGTCGCACAAAGCGTGCTAAAAGCATACATGAAGAGATAAAAACGGAGGCAAATAGGCCTTATAGCGGGCCATGTTCGCGTATAGCATACACCTTGATTGGACATTTGTGGCTTTTTATAGGGAGACGTGTCAGCCCAAGACACATTCCCACCACGTCCTCCAGTGCATGGCGGACTTGCGGACGGTTGCTTTGGCGTGAGCAACGTTGATGCTTGCAAGCTGGGGAGAAAGGACTGGAAAAATGTTAGTT
>JACCGJ010001157.1:10068-33666 GCA_013407085.1 Atriophallophorus winterbourni
ATCTTGAATCTTGGATCTTCTTGAACCTAGGCTGGCCCATGTCATTTCCCGAAGGGGGTGTGGATGGAAGTAAGGTAACTTAATTAGTTGAAGCGTGTATCTGCAGTCGGGACGAACCATGCAGTCGTTTGAAATATCATTTCTCACGTCTTGCATTATGTCATTCTCAACAGAATCACCCTCGATTTCTTAGCGCGTTCCGTGTTTTCGTACAGTATGTGTCTCGAATAAGAGTTCATTCTAATTAGACTGTTTTAATTGCATTGTGTTTCGGTGAGCAAAATTATCCTGCCGCTTTCTTTTCCACCTGAAATAAATCAATAAATGTACTGTGTTGCATGAACTTTCATGTCTGAGGTAAGCGTAATCTAACCGAGAAGACAATAATATAGGTATACAGCATGTACGTACAAAATGCTTCACTGTGTATTAGGGAAAAATGGACTATCCTAACAAACTGTTAATGGAAACTGGATGTTTTTATTTGAGGAACATCTGTGTCATCTTCAGCATTTCTTGGATGGACTTAGTAACAAAATCAGAAAAGCTTTCTAACGCTGACCAAAGCAGTAAGCGTACTTTACTGTAGCAACCTCATCTAAGCTGTCTGAAAAAGCAAACGTGCGTATTACAAAAGATTTCTTTTTAGAACGTTGAATTCTGGAAGTTGACCTTTGGGCAATCCGCATTTGTGGTACAAAGAGAGATATAAAAGTTGTAGATATAGACCTTTTGAGCTGGGAGAGAACTTGCTATTGACATTTGACGGTGAAGACATAGTGTAAAAGGTCACCTTCAAATTGGGAATAAGCCTATACATCTTCCGGTTGTTGATCGGCGATCGTGCCGACAGTCTGCGAATGCTGTCTATCGATGCGAACCATGCGAGAGAGGTTGTTCCTTGCGAATCGGACTGTTTGATCGTGTGGAACACTTTGCGATGTACATCCCGATTAGACAGCATCCGGAGGAGACAAACGCCACTAACAACAACAACAACAGCACATGCTATAAGAGATGCGCTTGTTTCTTATGGAACTCCTTACCGTCAAATGTTGTACAATCATCGAGTGAAAAGATTTTCAGGAACAAATTGAATATATTTATGCGTGGTAATTCCATGCTACATCCCGTTTATATAACATGACCTTTATCCTAACGAATATTTTTCAATCACACCGAGACAATACATCACATTTTTTCTATCTACAAGACGTGTCGAACTTCCCAACGCTTCAACTTTTATATATATTTTTTCTTATAGGAATACCCTATGGTTTTGTACGGCTACAAGCTTTTTTATACCATAAATTCTTGAATCTTGATATCATGTTAAAATAATTTCTGGCTGCGGGTATTTATACGTTTGGAAACCGCTGGTTAATAGGAATATTTTTTGTTCACATCTAATTTATATCACGTTGGATCAGAATCTACAATCGATTAGCTATACGAATTTGGAAAGGTATATAAGTATCATGTAGCCGGTTGTTCTGTTACTTCGATTCTATGATGAACCCAATTTTCGTAAATTCGACCGGTGTCGTTCATCAACCGATTTATATAATTGATTGGTTAGTGGATTTTACACACAAACTGTATAAATGTCGCTCGCCGGTCTCTGCCACCAAATTTGGTTCATCTTTCGCAACCGAGAATCTCTGATGAAGTTAACGTTGTTATTGTCTCAACAAATCAAATCAGCAAAAATGCTTTTTAATTTCACTGTTTGCAAATTTCGCTTCAAATTATTATTGATTTTTCTTTTTTTGTTGTTTTTCACAGCTCCGACGTAAGTTCAATCGATCAATTTGATGTGCCCTCTTTAACATCAATTGTACATGCTGCCTTTATTGTCATTGTGTTTCACGCCCCCACACCTTTCATTCAATTTCTCTGCCGCCTTTCATCCAATCACAGTCGGAAGAATCGGAGGTGGGATATTATTGGGTGATCGATGCACGCGGTTTATGCATGTTTGAATTTCGCGCGTTTTGCATGTGAACGGCGGGAATGTTAAAATTGATTACCGGGTGCAAAAAATTTAGTGCCGTTAAAATACACGGATGTCATATTTTTAAAGTGATGATGCACATGAAAGTAATTAATTTACATAAACTTTCGCCGAGTTTGAGAGATCGATATATTCGATCGATATTTACAAAATGAATAATATTTTCAGGTCGATTGAGCTCTTAATTGCACTAAACTTAAAAAGTAAGCAAAATATGTGCCAGGCAAGCATAATGCTCACATATTCCGCCGATATTATGTTCAACCACAATGCTCAAATCGAGACTTTATCAAAAGGTGACAATTGAAAGCAATAACAGTTCCATAGGTTTTATCGTTTAGTGAAAAGATATATATTTTAAATGATGCATGATTACAAATTATTCAAAAGTGTAGCTTCCAAAAATATAACGCATTAAGTCTCAAAACAGATAACGACTGTTTCATGACAAATGTTAACTCTGGCGAGTAATCCTCATTGGCTCAAACTCGAAACAAGCTAACTCGCATAAACTAAGACCGATTAAATCAATAAATGGCGACTGAACTATCGGCTTTTAGAATGGTATGAAGTTATATTATTGTTGGACATTAGTGCACGTTTGAAGGTAAAAATTGGAGCTCGGTATCACATAGGAAAGATGTTTTACGGCAAAAAAGCATAACCTGCATTAGATAAGCTATCCAAACGTTCAAAAAGGCAGCTTCAGCTGGTCGGTCCAGGTCATAGTACAAGATTTCGTCTAAATTCTTACAGAGTATGTTTTAGCTTCCGTTGCAACCATGCGGTGTAGACAACTGATTTGAATCAAACTAATATAAATGTTCTGCTGTAGCGGTGAAAGTTTATCACTCACAGGAATGGAAAGAAGATTGTGCAACATTATACAAGCGAACCTTACACATTTTCAAACCAAATGGCAAATCCAAAAATGACAAAACTATTATGCAATTCTAGACTCTGATCCCAATGCATATGCGATGCAAATAAACAGGATTTGCTTGACTGCTTGGTTTATTGCAAAATATTCATTATATTCGAAAATTCACCAAACTCGTTCACGAATCAAGTTCTTTCATGTAATTGATTAGTGAAACCGTGAATGAATGTGACGAAATTGTATCTCACTGATAAAATACTTTGCATGACGTATATTTGTAAATCTGTTTGAATTCAACATATCGTTCCTAACACCGTATAAGAATTCTGTCTGCATGTGACTCAGCATGAAAGCGACACAGCGCAGCTTCATGAAATATTTCCCTTTATTGTTACAGTCTGAACAGGAGCGCAAAACCAAGGTAAGTGCAAATTTATTGTTATTCACTACTTTCTAATAATAAGTACGCTATTGTTAGTAATATTTGTGTTTCACAGCGGGTCAGGTTAATGCCGGATGTAGTGTGGGAAAAGCACACATTGTGATGCGCAAATCAAATGTGTTACCTCAAGAGTAGCAATAAAATAGTTTCATATTGAATGTTACGTGTTAGATATGTTACGTGCTAGGTAAAACAATCGAACTCTTGTGTGCATCTGAATCAGTTTGCTGAATGCACTACGCTAATTAGTTCAAGGCCATGTGTTCGAATTCAAACTATTTTTCAAAATTTGAACGATATTGCAGAATTTCAAAAAAGCTGTTTGATGAATTCAGCTCATGATGATGAAACTAAGGTGATTCTCTTTACTAGCACATTTACGTAGTGCCAACGTTGAAAATTTTAATTTTAAATTCAAGATTATAATCAACGTGGCTTAGTGTGACCTCACGGCACGTGATCTTATCACTTCGAAACATTAAGATTAGCTTTAATAAGATTAGTGTTAACACTAATAAATAAGTAGGGATGTGATTAGGAATGTATATAAAAATATTATATTCTTGTTCTCAATTAAAAATACGGTTAATTATTGTTTTGGAGTAAAATGATGAAGTAAAATTTCACACCTATTCACTTTCCCATAACTTACCATGCTTTCCCCTAAATTTATCTGTATTAATATTTATTAATATTCAATTTTCCAAGTTGATCAAAAAATAAATGTTTGAGTAATTTTCTATTGAGTCCGATGCGTAATGTAATATTTCAAACGAAGCCTCTCACCTATCCATTCTACATTATTATTGCACGTATTGTCATCAACACCGTTTATATGCATGATTGTTTAACCCCGTCTTCTTCTCACGAATTCAACATCTGTAGTCGGGTGCTGTGTCGTCGGAGGAAGAGGTAATTTGAAATTTAAATGGATCGATAGATTGTTTGTGTGCAGAATGGGTGTTTACTAGATATAATAATACACAATGCAAAGTTTAGTTATGCGATGCTTTCGGTGTTCACTGTAGTAGATTGCACGCTGAATTGAAGATTGCATATGCATTGCCAAAATGAATGAATTTATTTATGTTGCTGATATGTTAATATAGTGGATTATTAATTTGAGAGCGTAATTTTGAATATGATTGCGAATATATAACATATGATGCCAATATAGTCATTCAGATAATCAAAGTAATTCTTAGCACAAAAGAAAAAAGAAGAAAATGACTTGGATAAGGACTTTCACACGATTTGTCAGAAAACGAAATAAATGTATCCGCACAAAAATGTTTGGTGAAAATATTAAAAAATTGGAAGCCTAATACTATGTAAAACGATTTGAATTGCCAGTCTTATATTAAACTTCATTCAAGATTTGGTTCGGGCGAAAATGTCCTTTTTGATATGGAAGCATATTAACAATTCGTAGGTATAACAGCGTGGGGGATCACTGACCAAATGGGATTGTATGGGAACATAAAATTAATGCAAAGCTGATGCAAATGCCGCATTATAAACTCTAGATTATTGATTCGCACAGCGGATATAAATGAAAAGATTAAATCATCGAAAGTGACCCTGTATAGGAGCGCTCACATTCTCAAGAGTTATAGAATATCAGAACACGTCAGAACATCCGAAACTGTTTTCATTTTAATTTGTATTCCCTTTGAGCAAATTTAGTTTTAAACAGCATACAAATACAATTTTAAATAATGAAGTATAACCCAAGAGCCACGAAATAAGTGCTGTTCAAAGTTCAGTTTAAAAGATATCGAGGTTTCAAAATGCATGAAAACCCTGGTATACACGATCGATTTAATTAAAATTTCGAAATCTGTGGCTAGGGATAACAGATCGATTTTCTGAAACTTTTGAAAAAATTCAAAATTATTTCTACAAAGTGATGGAGAAAGGGGATATCCATGCTACTGATAATTTATTGAGAATAAATAATATATCGAGGTGAAAGTCGTATTGGATCTGGACCGTAATTAATTAGAAGTTGCATGTGATTTTTTCTAAATGTATTGTTCTTGCTTTAAGTACTTTCATGTTTACAAATTTTGAAATCAGCAGTTCAACACTAAACAGCATGGCAGCTAAAATTAACTCGAAAATTAGTTTCACCCCAATAGTTAACGTAATTGAACCGCTTGTAATACTTCACGCAAAGTACTCCTTGGTTAACAGAACAAATTGATCCAGCGACTAGAAAATTTGAAAAATAATATTTTAAATCCGAATGCCCAATGAACATGAATAATTGAATGATAAATATAATAAACCACCGAAAGTCTAGTCTAATTTGATTGTCGAATCTACATGTGAAGTTTAACAGTTAACAATATCTTGCACGAACAATGAGTATTTCAATTTAACAGCATTACGCTACTGTAATAATTATAAGTAGTTACATCTTGTCAATATATAATTTCCTGCATCAACGTGTGGAATGCATTTAGTTGGAATCCAACATACCAACAGGGTTTAAGACATTTGTTTATAGTATTCCATTTTAAAGCATGTAGACGCAGTTGAGGAAACAAAAGCCGGAGTAAAAATGGCTAAATGACGCCTTTGTTGTTTTAAGTTCAAACATTTATTTTCTTGCATTGAGTGTTTCTATTTACCAGCATTATGCTACTCTCATAATTATAAGTAGTTACATCTTGTCAATATATTATTTCCTGCATCAACGTGTGGAAAACATTAAGTTGGAATCCAACATACCAACAGGGTTTAAGACATTTGTTTATGGTATTCCATTTTAAAGCATGAAGACGCAGTTGAGGAAACAAAAGCCGAGGTAAAAATGGCTAAATGGCGCCTTTGTTGTTTTAAGTTCAAACATTTATTTTCTTGCATTGAGTGTTTCTATTTACCAGCATTATGCTACTCTCATAATTATAAGTAGTTACATCTTGTCAATATATTATTTCCTGCATCAACGTGTGGAAAACATTAAGTTGGAATCCAACATACCAACAGGGTTTAAGACATTTGTTTATGGTATTCCATTTTAAAGCATGAAGACGCAGTTGAGGAAACAAAAGCCGAGGTAAAAATGGCTAAATGGCGCCTTTGTTGTTTTAAGTTCAAACATTTATTTTCTTGCATTGAGTGTTTCTATTTACCAGCATTATGCTACTCTCATAATTATAAGTAGTTACATCTTGTCAATATATAATTTCCTGCATCCACGTGTGGAATGCATTTAGTTGGAATCCAACATACCAACAGGGTTTAAGACTTTTGTTTTTGGTATTCCATTTTAAAGCATGAAGACGCAGCTGAGGAAACAAAAGCCGAGGTAAAATTGACCAAATGGGGCCTTTGTTGTTTTAAGTTCAAACATTTATTTTCTTGCATTGAGTGTTTCTATTTACCAGCATTATGCTACTATCATAATTATAAGTAGTTACATCTTGTCAATATATAATTTCCTGCATCAACTTGTGGAATGCATTTAGTTGGAATCAAGCATAGGAACGAGTTTTAGGACTTTTGTTTTCGGTATACCATTTTAAAGCATGAAGACGCAGTTCAGGAAACAAAAGCCGAGGTAAAATTGACTGAATGGCGCTTTTGTTGTTTTTAGTTCAAACATTTATTTTCTTGCATTGAGTATTTCTATTTACCAGCATTATGCTACTCTCATAATTATAAGTAGTTTCATCTTGTCAATATATAATTTCCTACATCAACGTGTGGAATGCATTTAGTTGGAATCCAGCATACCAACAGGGTTTAAGACATTTGTTTTGGTATTCCATTCTAAAGCATGAAGACGCTAGCTCAGGAAACAAAAGCCGAGGTAAAATTGACTAAATGGCGCTTTGTTGTTTTAATTTCAAACATTTATTTTCTTGTATTGAGTGTTTCTATTTACCAGCATTATGCTACTCTCATAATTATAAGTAGTTTCATCTTGTCAATATATAATTTCCTACATCAACGTGTGGAATGCATTTAGTTGGATTCCAGCATAGCAACGAGGTTTAAGACATTTGTTTTTGGTATTCCATTTTAAAGCATGAAGACGTAGCTCAGGAAACAAAAGCCGAGGTAAAATTGACTAAATGGCGCTTTTGTTGTTTTAAGTTCAAACATTTATTTTCTTGCATTGAGTGTTTCTATTTACCAGCATTATGCTACTCTCATAATTATAAGTAGTTTCATCTTGTCAATATATAATTTCCTACATCAACGTGTGGAATGCATTTAGTTGGAATCCAGCATACAAACAGGGTTTAAGACTTTTGTTTTTGGTATTCCATTCTAAAGCATGAAGACGCAGTTCAGGAAACAAAAGCTGAGGTAAAAATGACAAAATGGTGCCTTTGTTGTTTTAAGTTCAAACATTTATGTTCTTGCATGTAAACGATTTGGCCTGGACAAATTATATAATTTTATTTATTTCGTCTTATGAATTATACATTAAAATTTGCATTGAAAAAAGTCTGTCTTCATAAGTTTGAGGAATACTAATTTCACATAAAATTGCCGAAAATACATATGTGAGTGCGTGGGGCTGAACAAAAATTTGTCTCAACAATTTTTCCCTCCACACACTCAACCAATGATCCTGTCACTACCAGAGGAAATCAAACTGAACTGAATCAGGCTTGATTAAATAGTTTTTGTCTGCATGAGATAGAAAGTGCGCGATTTAAAATGTACATGTAGTGAACAAGGTTACACTTGAATGCCACTGTTGCATAGAGTTCGTACAACGAACCATGATGTTCAAACACAGAATCGTGGTCAAGCACTCAAGGCGTTTATAGATGACCAAATTAATTTGTTGCTCACATCCCCTGAAATTACACACCACTACCGGTTTCTGGCTGTTTGATGTCATCAGGTGGAGACAATAAGATTAGGTTCAGTGAGTCTTAAAACAGTTGATAAATGGTAAACAAGGTTATACTTGAATGCCATTGTTGTATAGGGGTCGTACTACGAACCACGATGTTCAAACACAGAATCGCGGTCAAGCACTCAAGGCGCTTATGGATGACTAAAGTGATGTATTGCTCACATCGGGGAATGTGAGAAACACATTACATGTGATGATTTATCACGTGAATTGTAATAAATACTTTAGTTAATATTTCATACTGAAAATTTTGCACAACCACAATGTTAAACTATTAAAATCAACGATGCCGTCGAACCAAGTTTAGAATTTTGTAACTTACAATGCTTACTAAATCCTGCCATTTGTACAATATTACAAAGCCCTTTGTTAAAATATTATTGTGAACATTTGTGTCTTTTACTGAAAAATTGAACTACAGTTATTCCGTTGACCGTTTTCTGCTAAATTCACTCGCTGTAAAATGTTAATTATTTCAAAAACAAATCATATTGGCAGGAATAACAAAATACCTAATTACCTAATCGACATCTTTATTCATCAGAAATATGGATGGTAGAAGCTTTTTCAGATCATCAAAATATTCTGAGCAGTATGTTTTTTCTGTTATGTATTCTTGACAGCTTACAGCTAACCTTTTCAACGCAAGGGATAGTGATTACGACACAAGTTGCATCCAGCTAGTTCACTTCGTAACGAATAATACACAATAATCAGTATACATAATGTTGTAGACTCTGATAATTTTATCCAGTTTACTAGTAAAAAAATGATTTTTCGGTACAGCGCGTATTTAATTTTCAAAGGTACCTTTCTACTGACTTTGATTTGTATGTTTTTGTGTTTGTAAGCAAATCGATGAAGCAGCAGAGACAAATGTTACAGCAGGTACAATTGAACAGGTAACGAAGCAACGAGTGATACCTGATAGATGTGTTATTTTGTTTTCTAACGATATGAGTTCTCCACGTGATCGTACCGCAGATCGCTTCACCCAGATCGTGATATATTGCTGTCACTGAATGTTCAAAACCTCATCTTTATCTGATTGGTTCATTTGCTTGTTGCATGCTCATTATCCACATTTATCCACAATCGAATTCTGATTGGTCAATATTTAATGCACAGAGCGAATCGGACAGCGAATCAGAGGTAAACCGATCGATGTGGTTTGTCACGTGTGCTAGCGCGTTATAGTTGTGAAAGCATTCAGTTTGACGGAAACAAGTTGCATTTGACCATATATATATATTTATAGACGTCTTGATGTCAGATATCAACGGTGCATTTTTGATTTCGTGTTTTATTTTGGGCAATTATGTTCTAGTGGAATTTATAATAATTACAGATTTGTGTGCATGCACTGAAAAATATTTATTTTCAGATGGTCCGCTGCAAAAATTAGAGGGTAAAACTGGAGAGGTTTTTTTACTTTCAATTTGGAGATTATTGAGATACATGAACCGACATATTAAGTACTCAACCTACGGATATACATGGTTTCTAATAAAAATCGATAATTCATATTTAGTTAGTTCGCCCGGTGAAATAACGCAACTTGATCGTAACTCAGTAAAATAGGGCTACAATATGCTTGTTTGGATAGGCCCTAGTGGTGTGTACTGATGACTGCGTTCTAGAGACAGTTTCGTCTTTCGAACCCCCTCATCTCGGCTCACAAAACAACTCTTGTATTCCGAATATTATCTTTATGGAATGACAGCGTCGTTCTGAACAATGGTTAGAAAAAACAGGAGGACTGGAAATGGAGAGAAGAAGCCGTATTATTTTTCGCTGCCTGTTGGTGTTATTGTCTCCGATATCCCGCTGTTCGTTGCCTCGCGCCATTTTAATATTTTTTTGAAAAGTGGTCAATATCACTGGCCTGGCGGCGTAGATCGATAAATGTACACGTGATGCCGACAAACTTTTGAATCATGTGTTGGCGAAAGATAGAGTAAGTAGAAGTGTACAAAAATGAATATGTAGAGATACTAGTCTGCTACACCTGCACTTGAATCAAAAAGGATCGTTAAATCTTCGTTTCTCGTGAGCAGCTTTCGTTGAGTCCACGACAAATCTTTTGAGAGCAAATAAACGAAATTCTCCGTCTCATATCATATACGTCTCTCTCAAACTGATGGTTCATATCAAGATAGTCACGTGCTTGAAAAGGTGAAAAGGTTCAATTTAATTTGCAATGTGTATACAGTTTGGTTTTAGGCCGACAACATATTATACAGGACCACGTAATAACTACTCCAGCCCAATCGTTGATAAATAATGCAATAACGCTTATGAAAAGATTTGAGCATGCTTTCAAGAAACTCGATGCATCTTTGACTTCGAGTTATACCGTCCACGTCTCGATTGGTTTGTGATTCAATCTTGAGGTCAGGCGTTTCAATAGCTATCAAGGTAATACACTAACCTCACAACACAAGAAGACGCCGATTGGTTCTTGTGGCTATTACATTAATGACGGAAGATTTACTCTATGGTGAGCTGCAAATAAGAAGTCAACCATTGGGCAGACCGCACTTGCGGTACAAAGATGTTTGCAAAAGAGATATGAAAGCCCTTGACATTGACCCCGCAAGCTGGGAAGAACTTGCTCTTGACCGCTCACATTGGAGGCATTGTGTAAAGCGTCGTCTACAAGCTGGGGAGTAGCAGATAGAGCTCTTGGCTGCTGAACGTAGATCACGCCGCCGTGCATGCAACTGATGCAATACAACCGAGTTCTAATTATCGTTGCAAGCGCTGCGGAAGAGATTGTTCCTCCCGAATCGGACTGTTTAGTCATTCAAAAAAGCTGTAGAACATGAAAATTCATGCGATTGTGATGTACATCGACCGAGGGAGGCCAACAACAACTTTAATGACGAGCAACACCACACACAACCTGATCGCTTACAGGCCAATCGCGTCACTGTACGAATGTCCCAAACTTATCTACGCTGGTTGATCTAATTTTCCGGTCAATCTGGTACCAACCAGTTCCGTGCGAGTCATCGCCAAGATGGAGCCTTTAGACATTCCGTGACGATTTGTATACGGATGTTGTCGTTTTTCATCTGCTGATAAAGATGGTGTCATTCGTACCATTCTATGGCAATGCATTGTTGCAATTTTCATCGCCTCAGCACTTTTCGACTTATAATATCGTTGACTGATTATCACTAGAATGCGAAACAAAATATTTCCACAACAATGATGGGATAGATGTTATCGATATCGAAAAACGGCCCATCGTTGTGGTAATAATATTTAACTGTTCATTTTTCAAAATGAATACTATAGCACTAATTTATAATTGGATGCCACTGTTGTATGGTGTTCGTACAACGAACCACGATGTTTAAACACAATCACAAAGTGATTGGTGGTCAAGCTCTCAAGGCGCTTATGGATGACTGAAGTATGTGTTGCTCACATCCCCATCCCTTACACTCCACTACCGGTTCCTGGCTGTTTGCCGTCATCAGGTGGAGACAGTAAGATTAGGTTAAGTGAGCATTGAAATAGTGGATAAGTGGTAAACAAAGTGATACTTGAATGCCACTGTTGCATAGGGTTCGTACAACGAACCACGATGTTCAAACACAGTATCACAAAGTGATTCTTGGTCAAAGCACTCAAGGCGCTTATGGATGACCAAAGTGATGTGTTGCTCACATCCCCCGAAATTACACTCTACTACCGGTTTCTGGCTGTTTGCCGTCATCAGGTGGAGACAGTAAGATTAGGTTCAGTGAGCATTGAAACAGTGGATAAGTGGAAAACAAAGGTATACT
Source organism: Atriophallophorus winterbourni (assembly GCA_013407085.1). NCBI lineage: Eukaryota > Metazoa > Platyhelminthes > Trematoda > Plagiorchiida > Microphallidae > Atriophallophorus > Atriophallophorus winterbourni. The sequence continues at coordinate 22,087 of JACCGJ010001157.1, forward strand.
TGAACGCCACTGTTACATAGAGTGGCAACGAACCACGATGTTCAAACACACACGGTAGTGGTTTGTAAGTGCGGGAGATGTGAGCAACACATTACTTTGGGACTAATTTATTAGGATAAGTTGCATGCATGTAAATCCCTCGAAATGAGCACTATCCTTACTGATTAATAAATGAGCTGCTTGCTGTTAAGTGCCCTGATCAAGCACTACTTGTTGTATTACGTTTTTGCACCGTGATGATTGATCGATTGAAAAAATAATTTGATCATGCCTTCCATGGGCCACTCATCGCAAACGCGTTTGATTTCTGAGCCAGATCTACGCCCGGGGAAATTCCCATAATTTCGTTTGAAACAATGTGAACCTCTTATGGAGGCTCTCCACCCGGGGAGATTTACGCCATTATTCTGACTGCATATAAAAGTGTTACTGCGACGCAAATGGCATTTGCGAGTTTCTAATAATCCTTCGGATAAACGTAAATTGTGGATGCTACGTTGAACATTTCAACATCAAATTCTGTATTATTAACAGCCTTTCATTTTGCATGTAGACTAAAAATTTTCAACACGACTCTCCGCGATACACGTATGCCCTTTCTAAAAACCACTTGAGTTGAATTTCTGGTGCAAATGTCAAAAACACCTACTGAGAATAAATAAGTAATATATACGAATAAAATGTGCTTAGCAATAAATGCGCTAGGTTTATTAAAACCCTCATTTGCTTATAATCCGATTACGTTTTGCAGATAGACAGTTCGGCATGCAACCTTGAATGAAAATCATTACCCTGTGCATGCTAATTTCTCATTGAAAAGGATTAGGTTTCATGAAAATTGTACGACTGTAAAAAGTTTTCAAAAGATTTTAAAGCACACTACGTGCTCATCAAACGTTTATGTTTGTTGACAGTTGACTAATCGCTTGGAAATAAAATTAACATGACTTTGTGCATTTTAGAATTAGATCGTAGATTCTTTGAATTAATTCAAAAATATAAAATAATTAAACAAATGTACATCATATTTAAATAAAATAAATAATCCTAGCATAATTTATCATTCCATACTATAGTTTTTTTAAATTTTAAAATAATATCGTGCATGTATTCACTATAAAAATCTCATTTTTCATGGCTTGGTTGCTAAGCCAGAGAAACCAACCTCCCCGAAATTTGAGCAATAAAATCCCATCATATGTTTATTTTTATATCCCTATCATATTGTTTGCTTGCAAAATATAACGATTTATTTATATTGATTTATCGATTTAATTTGAATGCATTGGTGTATTTCCGTAGAATTTTGATGTGAATGCTATATAAACTTTTCGTTGTGACAATTTAACTCCATGGATTATTTCATCTTGACCCCAATTTTATTTGCCAGGAGGAGCGGAAGAAGAAGGAAGAGGAGGCAAGACGCGAAGAGGTAAGATCGTAAACTGTTTTTAATCCATTATTGATCCATACATCATATAAAATTTAGTCACAGACCAATAATAACGTGAACGAGACTTGAGTGAACAATGTTCACAAATTCGAATGATATATACACATTTTACTCTGGAGTGTTCTACCCTAACGAGCGCGTATGTTACGATATATCCGCAATAAGATCACAGATTAACACAATACACGAATTCGCTGTGAAACCCGAGAGTGTCCTGGTAAAGCTACTCGGGTTAAATACAAAAAATCCCCGGGTGGTAATAAAATAACACCCTTCATCCCAAAACAATGCGCCCGTGCTCTATTCTCACCACACTCTGATCTCTTCAACATGTCACTGAGTTGCAGCAAGTTTGCTACTGACTGGAAAAATGGATTAATCACTCCGATATATAAAGGAGAGAACCGATCCAATGTGTCTAACTACAGATTCGTCACGTTGTTGCCCGTGGTCTCTAAAGTTCTCGAACGATTTGTAGCAGATGAACCTATCAAACACTTTGAACAAAATAAGCTTATTTCCATCGCACAGCACGGATTTAGGACAAGATACTCCAGTCTCAACAATCTTCTCATAATTCTTGATAATTGGACTCGAGCCGTGGACGATGGATACCCGATCCATGCTTGTTACTTGGATATGTCTAAAGCTTTTGACCGTGTTAACCACACCATACTGCTACAAAAATTGGAGCAGCTCGGGGTGGGCAGCAGATTATTGGCCTGGATACAGGATTAATTGACTGTAGAGTCATAATGGTTAGAGTTTATGGGACACTATCCAGCCCAGGAGAAGAAACAAGTGGCGTACCTAAAAGCTTAGTCTTGCGCCAATACTCTTCCTGGTTCGCGCGAACGATATACCTGAAATCGTAAGCAGCTAAATCATTTTATTTGCGGATGACATCAAATTCTGGACTAGCGCACGCAACAAAGAAGATGACCAACTTCTACGAAAAGATCACAAAGCACTTCATACGTGGTCCTTACGAAACTGCCTACCATTCAACATCCAAAAATGTAAAATGTTAAACGTCGGTAAATCATTCGAATTCACATACTCTCCGGGATCTCAGTTGTGTTGTTTTTATGCAATCCCTATATTTTTAATCTGTGGTTACTGCAAATTATTTGCTTTTTGAACCATTAAAACTTTGATTTACTGTGAATTACTTTGAATTACATGGATAGCGTGTTGATTACTAGCTGATACGAGTGTTTATAACGTATGTTTTGAACAATTCCAGGTGGCGCAAGAACGGCAACGAAAACAAGAAGTGAGTCGCGAAACAATGAATCTTTTTAGTTCTTCAATGTACTTAATTACGTCCTTACCTCTTTAACAACTTAATTACTTTCTCCAGACTTTGACGTCTGTTAACACATGAGCTATCAAGAAGCTTCCGTTATTCCTTTTAGACTTTAATAGGCTCGTTATTCGCTCCAAAAGTCAGAACCGTATTCTTTGCACCAATCTTGATACTAGCACCAAGATAACTAATCCAATGCTTTTTTATACTTCAAACTTATTCTTATAAAGCAAATGTTTGAGATTAAATATTAGAATTCGGTGAGCACAAACTTTGTATGCATAGTAGTCCTAATATGTATGAAGCAAAAGCAGAAATTAGATAATTCTCTCTTGACTAATCACTTGTGATCATCCGATAAGAGTGTTTTCCAGCGTTGAATTTTATTCGATCGATCAATCAAACAGTACATCATCAAGCAGCAGGAGATGTTTCGAAATTTGTATATCTGACATTCCGAGACCTATATTCTGTCGATGTATCACATCTTGAGAAGCTACATTCCAGTCTGCCAAGTATACCGGAGAAAGCCACTAAAAGTGAACGAACGCTGATGCGTTTTTGGAATAGAAGGGAGTCAGACATGAAGGATGGACACAGCCGAATGTTCACTGGCTGCTTCAATGAGTTTCCATGACGACAATAATATGGCAAAATGCATAATCAAACCTCAGGAAATATCATTTATCATAGTTCACACTTGTATTCTATGGCTTAATTGGAATGAAAATACCAAGATATTGATTTTTAAAGTTCTAAACCCAATGAGGGATTAGCGTTACTTTTGTGGTAACACTATCACGGCATTGAATAAATATTTAGCCTGTGGTTTCTAATGTGTCATATTCGTCTTCTATGCTTCGATGAAGAGATGTGATGAGGCTCAACCTTTGCACGCGTATTTTTGTGCGTTAGATTTTGTGAACCACTGACTAATTTGGTTGCAGGAGCGTTTTCATTTATCAAGCAGTGAAATATCCTTTCCGAGCTACTCAATCCAACCTTGGTAAACATGTTTTCGGGTCAAGAGACGTTTCAGTCTTGGTGGGTAATGTCCCAGACAAAATTTGAGATTTTCCTAAAAATTACCCCGAACGATCTCTGTTGTGAGCGGGATATTTCTGTTTAAACACGAAGGTCAGGTTTCTTTGTCATTAAGAGAGATATCAGAGCACATTCTGAAATGGCCTCCTCAAAAAAGGAGACGTTTGTGGTGAATGCACAAGTGATAACCGTTATCTATCCACAACGCTGGAATTGTCAGACAGACAACCGAACGGAAAATAAAATAAAAAATAGCAATTCGAAGCTTCTAATTTCTCAACATGATTATTTGTTTCTTAAATTGAATCGCTGGATCAATTTTATAACAATAATGTCACAATTAGCAATTCTGGTATCCCAAGCCCCGGACGCGACTCTCAAAATGATGTTTTTTCACGTAAAACCCCGAAAGCTATCTAAGATGATAATTAAAATCAAATAATTATTTCTTTTTCAAGGAGAAACAACGCCAGGAGGCCGAGGCCTCAAAGAAGCAACGTAAACCTGGACAAAAACGTCGTGGTCTCGGTGGATTGTCGAAAGAAAAGAAGCGGATGCTTAAAGTAATCGATTACTGATGCTAGATTAACACTTGAAAATCGATAGAATATGCAACATTATTAAATTATACTTTTTAATCGAAATATCAGTCTAATTTTCAAGGAAAGTTTTAATAAAATTCGAAGGCAGGATGGATATTATAATAGTTGTATTCATTTTTCTGAAAATCAGTCGATTCCCATAACTTTAACATTGCAAAATCCGAGTAATCAATAAATCAAAATCGATAAAAAAACATCCGTTGCTTAGATTTCGAAATAGCCGAGTTGACAACAATTCATGTACGTGATTACAAATCAACATCACAATGAGAACCACTCAATAACTATAAATGATCTGTTTCGATTTGAATAAAATCAATTGCATTTATCGATTAAATCAATGAAATATTCAAAACCATTTACAGCAACTGATTATGCAGAAAGCAGCCGAGATAATGAAAGCAGAACGCAAAAAGGAACAAGAGAAACGAGATGAATATGTTCGAAGTAAAATTGGCACGCTTTCTCTGGAAGGTCTCAGTGAAGGTGAATAGTTTTTAAATTTTGTTCTTTTCGCCATTAATCGATATTACCCGAACCTGTTGCTAACATGCGATAACTTTTCCATTCTGCTAGCCGACTTGCGAGCAAAAGTGAGCAAGTTACACGAACAACTTAGACAACTCGAAGGTGAGAAATACGACTGGGAGGAAAAATTGAGAAGACAAGATTTCGAGGTGAGAAATTTTGTGATTTAGTTTAATTGAATAAAACGCCGTTGAAAGTTTGCCGGTCAAATGCCGTAGTTAATAATGCGAGCTTTGCTCTGAAAAACCTCGGCGATAAGTGCGCTTCCAAATAAAGGTTGAACCCTCGCTGTATGGCTTCAACGTAGCTAATACAAACTGACCTCTTTTCCAGAGGGTGGAAATACTTTCACACAGTAAATTGCCTGGTGAACTCACGACAAATACTCAATAGTAAACGATCTAAAAAAATTCAAGATTCAATATTTATGGTTGAAAAACCAATTAACTTTACAATAACCATAGATTGGAACTATAGGTATATATATAATCAAAATCAATGGGACGATGATAGTTTATTAATAATTGGGGGCAAAATTCGGATTAGCTTCCATATAATCGTCAAGTTTCGATTTGAATATAGATAAACTGTTCGTGCTTACCAAATCGGAAGGTAGGGAATTCCAAACAAAGCACACACGCACCGAATAAAAATACATGCGGCAGTTCCGTTTGAAATGTGGTGTTTCCAACTTGCAATCATGGACAAGGCTGTTGCTTGAAGTTTGAAGGTGGAATAATATATCCATTGGGTGAAAAACAGTAGTAAGGATTTTGTATGCGAGAATGAGATCATCTCGCATTCTCCTTTGTGCAAGTGTCCTCAGCTCCAGCCGTCTGAGTCGCCCGGCGAATGGCATATTTTCGAGTCCAATGACAAGCTTAGAAGCTCTCCGGTATATGCGATTAAGAAGTAAGATGCCTTTTTGGAGCCATGACGTCCAGGCTTGTGCGGCATAGTCTAGAGCCGGGTGTATATATGTGTTCATCGTGAGCGGAAAATACCCCGAGGAAAACGTCCAAATATCCGTCGTAACATGCCGAGCAGCCGAGACGCTGATAAACATAGATTCTAACTTTACATTATCAACCCGAAGAAACTTGATTAAAATGAATGGAAAAATGATTTATGTCAGGAACCTTAAAAGTCAAACATTGAAAGTGATGTGACGCGTTATTCAGAATTTGTAGATCGTGTAATGTTTTGAAAAACCGATTTAGAGACATCAATTTATATTCAATTTGCCATCAGCATGACTGATTCGAACTTTTGTTAATAGAGTCCCGAGACATCATATCAGGTTTTAGGAACAGGTGACTATGCTTCAGATAAGGATATATCGATCCTGATTTTTCAAGGTCACGGAAACGAATTATATGATTTCTGTCTAAGTGGTTTGTTTATCTCTCAAAAATTATTTTTCCCACAGATCATTGAAATGACTGTCAAGGCCAACGACAATAAGGGCAAATTGTAAGTTAGATCATTATTTGTAATTTGTTTGCGTCTATTTGATTGTATCATTAAAGAAACCAATACCAGCGTAATCGATTTTTTGATCAATATCACCTTACAGCGTCAAACCAGTCCTCAAGAAAGTATCTAAAACCGAGAGTCACATGGCGCGTTTCGAAAAGAAGGAAGGAACCGGACATAGTTTGTCGTCTTTCCGAAATCAACTCAAATCCACCGGGCACAGCAAATATGCTCTGGAAGAGAAGGATGAAGGGGCTGGGGTGAGTGCTCCCATGATTGCCAAATGGTATTGAGAGTTTCAACAGTAAAAGTTCAATAATGATCCTTGAATGTTGGTCGACTGAATGTTAACTGAACAGATTTGGCCGATGCTTGAACAACGAATTATATAATTGAAAGTAGATCAAATAAACATGGCCGATGAAACATAATTTCGTATATATCTTCCAACTAAACAGGATTAAGAACTAGAAAATATCCAATGTATTGTGTTGCTCACATCCCCATCCCTTACACATCACTACCGGTTTCTGGCTGTTTGCCGTCATCAGGTGGAGACAGTGAGTTCAGGTTCAGTGAGCCTTGAAACAGTGGAAAAGCGGAAAACGTCCGCTTTCAGTGTTGGCTGAAATGAAAATGTGACCTCAAACCGTCCAATTCACACACGTAAAAAATTTTAACAGGCCTAGTACGCTGACGTTATTGCACTACATTCGTCGTATCGGTCTTTAGGAATGTCGAGATATGCCTTTTAAAATTGTTCTGGCGACAAAGTAGCAACCAACCAACCAACTATATAATTCGATTTGTATGATTCGATGTGTTGGCATATTTGTCGCTTAGTATAGACTACATTTCGAAATGAATGGCCAATGTAGACCAAAAAAGGTCAACACAAACACCACATAATCGATAGAATATGACTGAATGACCCGTAGATTATCGGTGCTTGTCTGGATTGAATGGTTTGTGTGAGCCTGAGCAATGCTCATATATTCGTACAACCAGTCTTAACGGAGAATGTGATTGAAGACCTATCGTTACCACAGTAATAAATAGGCTTGTTCTCGGGGCTGTACTATGGAAATATTGGTTGCACTGCTTGTCTACCGGGACAAAATAAGTTAAGCGCACTCTACAGATTGGTAGTGAGTACATCTCTCACTTCACTAAACGACTTGAAATCTCTATGAATTGGACCTGAGGAAGAGAACTGTAACTCTTGGCTGCTGAACGTAGATCAAGCCAACGGCTTGTGACTAACGCCGATCCACCGAGTACTGCATGCATCTATGAGCGCTGCAGGAGACATTGTTCCCTCCGAATCAGACTGTTGAGTCATTCTAGAAGCTGCGTAGCATGAAACCATCCATGGTCGACATCGATCAAAGGAGGTCAACATTAGTATACTGTAAAAATCTATAAGTTGCTTCTAGCAACTTATCGTCTTAAACCTTGATGAGACATGAAGTAATAATGCTGACGTTAGCCTGACACTAAACTTGTTTCAAGAAACGTTATACAAACCACCTGTCCACATTATTGGCTTCGTGAATCGGTTTACTTTGTAAATCGTGGTCGAAAAGATTCCGGTTACCTCAAAGACTTAGGTTCGCACTGTTGCTTCAAACATATTCTAAATTTTAGCTCGAGGTTACTGATGAACAACAAGAATATGCGATATTACTCACACAAATAACCATAGAAAATATACATATGATAAAAAGATCGATTTGAGCGTATGGTATGCCTAGATCTAGGCTTTGATGATTAATCACATTCTAGGAGATGGAAATGCAGCGGAAGGGAACAATTTATGAACGGGGGAGAGTGCTTGCACTGCAAAAGATGTCATGACGCTAGAAATTTACGAAAAGCTTTGCCAACCACGTTGATTATGGAAAGAATAAACTGATCAAGTTGGTTAGAGGTGTCTGGCGATCTCAAATCAACGGCACCAAATGTAGTCCATCATATCCTCAACGGAACCTTTACATGCACCGCTGACGATTACACAACCTGGTGAAATAGTTGCACTGGCATTTTGGAACCTAATTAAACACGTTACAAATATATCCAGTGTCCTGCTGTGGTGAAATAATTTTTAAACGAAAACGTCCATAAAAATCACAGCGATCTGCCCGAAATAAAACTTGTGCAATTCTAAGGGTATCTGTCCAAGTTTTATTTATTTTATTCTATGCACAACAGTTTCAGTTCAGGCGACTTTGGTAGCGCAAAATTCGAATCCTGAATATAATTTCGAAGACATTACATTATCTTTTGAGAATGTTTATCTGACCAACAGTTTGCAGTAGTACATTTTTAACTAGAAATTCAAGGTCATATACTATCGCAACTAAACAAAGCACATAGCGGAGTGAGTGAAAAACTCGGAATTCAGACATATTTCGACAACAATCGATTTAACACGATGGATAAGCAGATGATATCGATTTAAACTCCCTTTAAAATGGAGATGCATTAAATATGTATCACAACTGGCCAATAGTAAAATACGCTAGTTTTGTCTACAAAACGGTATTAGATAAACGTCTTGCATTTTTCATATCTCGAACTTACACCTCGATTTGATTTTTGCCACAATTTGTGTATAAACTATAAATTACGCATGACACTCATCAAGAAAACCACAAAAATATCGATATTCAAATAGAAAAGGACCTCAGAGTACACTTTTGCATTTGCAAATTAATTTTCCAAATTAATTTGACATTTCCGCGCTATTTTTTTAAATATAGAAAGCAGGCTGGCGCGATCAACTCAAACCAAAGGAAGAAGAAGCTGTTGCATGAGCGAGCCGGCAACCAGAAGCCGAAGTCCTTCTACCTTCCAGAACATTCGTACAACTTTTTTCGTCACATCATCCGATTCCCCTCTGATTCCTGTTTATCGACAAAAGTCAATGTGCTTTATTTGATCAATCCACTTGTAAACCAATTTATTCTTTCGTCCTCTCTCACTCTATCGACCATAACCCCTCAAGCACACTCTCGATCATCGGACATGTATTTAGACACTCCCTTTGTCGCAAACAGGCTATGGATAATTTTAATTTCGTCAGTAATAATGATCCCATTAGATTTTGTAGGATTTCACCCTTTGCTTTCCCCCGTCAAGCTCACAAGCAAATTGGACTACTATTTGTCAGCGAGATTGGTTTTACACATTCGTGCTTTGGGTTTGATCTACTCGCTTCTGATTGGTGGATTTTCAAAAATGGATCGATAATCACGTGGTCTTGTTCGGTTTGCCATTTTTGAATTGCCTGGAGAGTTTGGGAATGTTAGAATACCATCCATTATGAAAACATGCGTAGCTACGTAAAAAAACGGGAATCATGGTAAAATATAGGTGGAATAATTAGTTCAGAGCTGTAACGCTCATATAATTAATTATCAAAATAACGTGAGGCTAAAGTATACCTTTTATTGTGCGTGTGATGGAAATGCTGCAAAGAACATCTTTTGCTGAAACCTTTGTAGGTCGCACGACATGGAAAACTCTTCACTCAAATTGTTTCTTTATCAAAATAGCGTATTTGTGGTTACAATTTAAACAGATAGCTATTAAGCTTGACATCACAGCCATGGTGGAACCAAGATTGTAGGATTTGTTGTTGAAAAAAAGCTTTAACTTTATAATAACCACAGGTGCGAACTTAGATAACAAATAAACATATAAACAATATTACTGGTCCCTTATACAGGAACTGATGTGTGGACATGTTCAGTGCGATCATCAGAGTTTTGCGCCAAATCATCATCGAAGGCAAAGAAGTGGAATTACCCAATCCGGCAGTTGGATTCCAACAATACACCACGCACTGAAGTAGAATACTTGTGTCGTTTCCGTTTGGAGTGAGTTTTGATGGTGCTAGTAATTCAAATTTTGAATAAGGTTTGCGGGAGGAGGGAACACGTCCACCGATCCCAGTTGTCTTAGGCGTTTCAACGTAATGGATTTTTTTTTCAACCCGTCGCTAGCTTAGCGTTAGATTATATTGACGGTCCCAAAGCAAATATATTGTGGGAATTTCCACACCAATCCTAAACGATGATTGCAAAGTTTAGCAAGGCCTACTACGGGATTGATGCATTCTGTCGAATTTAATCCCTGGAAATAGTAACTGCTGTACTCCGTCTCATTTTCGCCAAGGCATACAGAAACGCCGCTCATCTCCCGCTTAGGTAGCATTACAGTGATATGCATACATTCGTCGGTAACAGGACAGCCACGTTTCCCATAGAAAATATTTTCAAATCGATTTCAAACAAAGCTGAAGTAAGGGAAGGTATTTGGAAAATTTATTATACGAATATCTGGACCCAGAACTCAGAACTTAGAAAATTTTATGGTAGAAAAAGCATAAGCATAACAATAACATAGGATTACAAGGTATATGGAATATTAAAAATATATATAAACTATCCTCAAAAATTAATAGGGACAGTCACATACCTCATGTTCGTATAAACGCATCGAGTTTGGAAGCGAAAACGTAACCCAATGGAGTTCAGAGGAACACGAAATACGACCAGCATTATTTTTCAAGTTAAAGGAAGTGAGGAACGAAGGACATAGACATGTAAATGATGAGGAACACCGTTGCAGGAAATAGAGTTCCAGCGAATTTTACAGTCATGATAGAGAATCGAGCCCGTGACTTTTTGTGAGAGATGAGCATGTTTTAGCAGATCGTCTCATCACGTTGCTCAATGCATGTTATGAATTCTGCGACAGTCTAGACTATCTTTGAGGTATGATCACATCATTGCAAAACTCCATCAAACAAAACGGTAGAACAGTGAGGAAGGGGTGTCTGAGCAACAAAATATATTGATAGAACAGTTTCATTTTTGATTGTTTCATGCCCACTGAGCCTAGATTGTGTAGAAAACGAACTGGCAACTACCAAGAACCTACCGTGAGGCTCCTTAAAATCTGCCTAAGGCGATACAAAATTGCGTTACTATTAGTTGCAAGTAATGCACTAACGCAATGGAAGAATTCCGACGGCTAGCATCGTTTCAAACTCAGGTTGCGTAATTTCAGCGTGTAGAATGGTTGAAAGACGAATAGGTCTGTGTTGTACCTGGTTGAGGTATCCAATATAACGAGTAAACTGATGAAAGACAATGGTAAAC
>JACCGJ010001157.1:41831-52431 GCA_013407085.1 Atriophallophorus winterbourni
CAGAAAGCTGACTTCGAAGGGACTCCAACAAGTGTGTAATATATTGCACGTACGTTTAAGAGGCAGTATATCCGCTGGTAATCAGCGGGCTTCAAAAGGAATGCGACCTCGTTTGGTCCGGCACGATTCGTTCCAGTCAATCAGTGACTTGAATCACGTCAATCCCTGGTGGTGCGCAGTCGGACAAGCCGAATCTAACTCTTACGTTGTTTTCACGTATTTATCTTCCTTATTTGAACTGCTCCACATAATCAACATTGGGATCATTTTTATGGAATTGAGGTAGTTTACCTGACCCTTCACGAAAAATCACCTTACGCTGCATGGGAGAATATTAGAACTCATAGTTAGATGCCTCGTGCAATAAGGTTCAGAGCGTGTTAGATGAATATTGGATCTTCACTCATTGGGGACAATATGATCGAAATAATCTAGGTTCATAACACGGTTAGCGGCAAGGAGCTCAACGCCACCCGGAGGATGTCTTCGATGGGGAATTTAAACAAGAAGGGGAGTTCACCAGCCTTGTATGACAACTGTAGTGAAATTGAACAGCGGCCAAAGGCGGTAGTACCCTCGAATCCTTCATATTGAGTGAGGAGTATAAAAGGCGACAACTATTACAGTTAATCCCACACAACGAACCACGATGTTCAGACACAGAATCACAAAGTGATTCTTGGTCAAGCACTCAAGGCGCTTATGGATAACCAAAGTGATGTGTTGTTCACATCCCCCGCACTTAAACACCACTACCGGTTTCTGGCTGTTTGCCGTCATCAGGTGGAGACAGTAAGATCAGTTTGTGAGCTTTGAAACAGTGGATAAGTGGTGTGCAAGTTCGGGGGATATTAGCAACACATTACGTTGGTCATCCATAAGCGCCTCGAGTGCTTGACCAAGAATCACTTTGTGATTCTGTGTTTCAACATCGTGGTTCGTTGTACGAACCCTATCCAACATTGGCATTCAAGTATCACCTTGTTTACCATTTATCCACTGTTTCAAGGCTCACTGAACCTAATCTTACTGTCTCCACTTGATGACGGCAAACAGCCAGAAACCGGTAGTGCTGTGCAAGTGCGGGGATGTGAGCAACACATTACTTTAATCACACGCACATATCATCATTCCGTACACAATTCTCATGCATACGTCAGCCTTTGATCCTCGTCTCGATGAACTTTACATCATCAAAGCATTTCAAGGCATTCCAGCACTACTTGAATACAGGCGTTGCTTAGTAACACTCTGCTACACGCATGTCTTTATTAGGCTTCCCCCGTTCAATGTACGTACCCTGCAACAATCAAAGCAAGTCTGGACTAGACCGATCTCTAGAGGAGCTAGCTGTGCATTGATAACCCGCCCTCGCCATATCTAAAATTCCCCTGGTATTCATCCAAAGTTTCATAGAAAGAGACCATTTCTAAACACCAGGTAACGTATCCTGCACCCACCCCACAATAAATTGCTCAGACCGGAACACACAAGCAACAGTCGGTGAAAATGATTGTGGATATATTGACCATTTATCCATCTGAGAAGTAAAAGACATACCGCCAGTCACAAAGCAACTCAAACATGCGTCGGCGCATGTGTCGTAAAAAATGACAAATGGATAAAAGTGAAACAACAAAAAAGAAGCAAGAGAAAATCAAGCAAAAAAGCAAGAAAAAAGCGTAGCAATAATGATAATGCTGAGTATACTGAGGAAGCGATTGCACAAGTGTGTATATACACTGCATGATGATTGGTGTAACGCATGTGACTAGAGCACAAATAAACTACCCTGGTCTTTGGACTGGGGGGGGGGGGGGGGGGTAAATGAATGGATCTAGGCTGGTGAGTAACCCCAGCGCAAACGAAATGACAAGCAGATGATAGAGATTAGAAAACAAGCAATGAGCAGCGGCATCACGTGTGCTAGAGGTTGAGAGCTACAGAACCACAAGTCTCGCGAGATCGAGACTAATTCACGCTGGGATCGCCCCATCCAAATCCACAGCATTCAGCCCCAATTCCAAACGCTCCGTGATCTCATCCACGTCATCTTCATCCAAATGGGAAGTCGATCCACCGCAACTGCTGTTCGAGGCGCCCAAGCTGGGTAGCGGTGTGGAACGTCCTGAGGCTGAGGGAGAAGCTGGCGCGGAGTAAGGACGACTGAGACAGAAACTACGCTCCGAGCCGGCGTCCCCACCATTCGCCGACGAGGAGGACAAGGCGTTGCTGTTGAACAACTCGGGTGAATGTTTGTGTAGAGCCATCAAGCGTGCGCGGCGGTAGTACTGGAAAGCGAAGAAGGAACATAAATGAGCTTCGGCAAATCAAGTTGAGTTTGCAAGACGATTCACGACAATGTCTGGTTAAGACTTCTCAATGTTTGCTACGGTTTTAGGTGAATACTCGTTAGTTACGCTAGATGTAACAAGGGTCAATGAAAGTGAGGGTCAGATCGCGGTGTCGTCTATCAAGACATACATACTGACCGAAGTGGTATGGCAGGAGTTAATCAAACCAGAGTGATGGCTGCAAGGTTAAATGTAGGGGCATTCCCCAGCTCTTGGTATGTGCGTATGTATGTATGAAATCACAAGCCTGATCCAGGCAAAGTGCCGCATGGTGGAGGACTGCACGTGTGCTAAAATGCCGTCAGGTTGCCCCGGCCTAGACAGATATTGGAAAGGAAAATAGCAATGACAGTGAGAGTCCAGTGCGTTTCAGCATGCAGCTCACTACCTGCGGCCAATCAATTTAGCACGGTGTGAGCTGCACAGCACAGAAGTGCTGCACGATTGCACATCCATGCTCATGTAGTCTGGTATGACTAAGACGAACACTTATTATTAAACATAAAAGAAGGAGGGATGAGCAACTAGCTTTATAAGACTAGTGTGCTAAAGACGAGTAAACAAGTGATTATGAACCGGTGGACCAAAAAATCCATCGACGAACAATGCATGGGGCCTCCGTAAGATGCTAACCACGAACGACATGGAGTCTTAACCAGATGGGCTCGGGGATTAGGTAGCGATCTGCAACAAAATCGCATCTGACCAACGTCCGAGGGTCAACCAAACATGAAGACACCACGAAACGAGTTATTCTATCAACAGAGCGAAAACAATGATTGTATGAGCGGAAAATCTGATGTCCGGTCACTTAATCCCCAGACATTTAACCATCAAGACACTTAATATCCAGTTTGATAACTTCTGAAGAATGCAGAATACGTTCAAATGAATTTATTTAGCAGGAGAGATATGAAATTGATTTTCAGAACGTCAATCTTTCCGTTGTTGAGTATCGCTGAAGTGCTCGAGGTTTCATGCCATGCAACGACAAATATGTGAACTAGGGATGAAGGCAGATTATGAGGTATGTATGTATGAAAGCACAAGCCTGATTCAGGCAAAGTGCCGTACAGTCAGAGACTGCACGTGGGCTGAGATACTGTCAAGTTGCCCAGATTATGAGGTAGACGATGATTCACCCCTCATGTTTGTGCCGTTGAATTATGTAGTCGGCACATTTGAGATTTTAGCCGAAACTATGCCTCAAAGTGAGAGGATGAATGAACTGTAATCTTATTGTGAACATACTCTTGTTCGAGATCGACGAATTAGAGGTAGAAGATAAAACTTTGCACCAGCTATATTTCCACCTGAAACTTGGAATATGTATGAAGACGCAAATAGTGGTGTTGCCCGAACGAATAATGCTGTAGAAGGCTGGCATCATGCATTACAATCACTCTTTGCTTGCCAACATCCCACCATGAGGACATTTCTTAACGGTTTGTAAAAGGATTGAAGACAGCAAACGGCCTCAGTTCTTCAAGCAAGTGCTGGGGTTCATATAAAACAGAAGAAGTATGCTGAGATATGCGCCAGGATATCTCGAGCAATTCAGCGATACTCAACTACGGAAAGATTGACGTTCTTAAAATCAATGGCATATCTCTCCTGCTAAATAAATTTACTTAAACGTATTCTGACATTTGCTCCAGAAGTTATCAACCGAGGGGATGAAGTGAATTGTGGATTAATATGTGGGAATCAAATGTCTGAGCGATTAAGTGTCGCCGACCACCAGCAAAATGCCTATGACGAGATCGCAAATAAACCTAAGTAATAGCATAGCACATATCGAATTGGAAGAGATAGTAAAGTAGACAATGAATTCTTGAGATAGCCTAATAAAATCACACGCATTAAGACTGTTTAGTGTCCTGTTTTATAAGTGATCATTTTGTTTGGTAAAAGCGATAAAATAACTTATAAACTTGACGTTTGGTGAGGGGTTGTATTTTGTCCTTCCATCAAACTGGTCATTCACCAGTCCAGCTACCCATTTCACGCCAACAAAAACAATCGCATAGACGAAACCGTGATCAAGATGGTGCGATGCGAAAAAGGAAGAAAATAAGGGTACCGAAAGCCACTTACCGAGGCTAGATTCTTCCAATCGAGCAATTCGCTCAATCGCTCGGTTCTGTTGCGTAACACGATGCGTTGTCGGCGGGAATACTGGCAGAATTCCAGCAAGTACTGAAAGGCGAAGACGGTCGGTCAATAAGAACAACTTTATTAGTTTAGAGGACAAATATGTTGTCGCCAAGTTGCTATGTAGTGGTTTTGAGAGACAGTTGAGCAGGGTGATCAAACTAGATGATACGAGAGACCAAGCCCACCGAGACAGAGAACAGAACAACACAGAACAGATGGATATGAAATGACCAAGCCGAGACTCAGGACCAGAGGTTCGCAGTCCTAGAGCTGGACAAGGGCCAGTGTTTATATAGAGGACAGAAAGGGGTGTGCGAAGCGGTAAGGACATTGAAGCGTAAGGTTAGCACGTGTCACAGCATGCATCCGCAATGTTCGGATAAGGACATTACCGAGGTCGCACGTGTCTTGGGTGAGGACGCATCACCCAACAAGCCCACAATCGGATAAACTCTCCGTGGGGGTAATGATTTGAAGATTCCATAAGTATTCATATTTCTAACCAATATTTTAGTTTAAAAAGCGTCAGGGGTAAAATTGGGAGACAGTTCGTGCAAAAGCAATTTCAATGATTCCAGGCCTTACTGTCTACTGACGGTAACCCCGGTGATCACCTCAAACAAGCAGTCGATTGCTTAGTAGCTGCCGTCGGTACCTTCAGTCGCCATCGGAGTGTACTTGTCGGGCAGCGTCTGGCATCTGATCCATAAAAATTAATCATGTGTTTTATTTATGCCATAAATAAGCAGAATAACACAAAAATATCATAAAATTCGTAAACCAATGCCCGTAGTATATATATATATTTACACAAACATTTAAAAATGAAAAAGTGCCACCCGGCAATGCACGAGAAAAAGAAAGAAAGAAACAAAAGGTACAATTTGAGGGGGAATTTTTTTGTCCATTGTTCCACATGTCGATTTTTTGATTTTTTTCTCACAAATTTGAGGGGGGAACACAAAATAGAATGCACTCTCTCCACTGTTGCCGGTTCTCAGCCATCGTCGACAGCGTGTCAAGCCACAGACACTCACTATCCCTTGGACCCCACCCAGGAAGCCGCGTTCGTCCGACCCGAGCTAAACCCGACGTCAAGCGTTTTAAGGCCTTCTTCCAGGTCAGCGGTTGTCCACCTGAACACCGCCGCCAGCCTGGGCCAACCGACACACGCAGCGCGCGGAAGGGTAGGCGCTCAGGCTTCATTCTCAAGACATGCCCTAGCCAGCGGAGACGGGAACGGTCGATTAGGTCTCGTAGCATCAGGCTGTCCCCACCTAGAACACGGTGCCTCACTTCAACGTTGCTAGTGCGGTGTTGCCACCACACTCGTGCAAGCCTCCGTAAACATCGATGTTCAAACACCTCCAAGCGCCGGAGCTCCTCTGCGCGTACTGCCCAGCTCTCGCACCCGTAAAGCAAGACCGACCTGACTGAGGCCAGGTAAACTCTCCCCTTGAGTCTCAAACTCACGTCAGACCGCTTCCAGAGATGACCTAGACTAGTGAACGCGAAGCGGGCTCTCGCTCGTAGACAAAGGGTTAACAGATGACTGAGGTCCGTAGGACGAACGCTTATCGCCGGTTTATTTCAACACGAAGCTGTATGAAAACACAAACCTGGATGCAGGCAGAGTGCCGTACGTGGGCTAAGATACTGTCATGTTACCTAGTCCTCTACAAACGTAAAGGAACATTGTTTTTGAGATTCCGCCAAGTTTCCGTATGTAGCTTAGTACCGTTGGCATAGCAATTTAGCACAGTATTATTCGCGCAGTTTAGCTATGATGCACGGCTTTTTTTTACCTGGGGTGCATAGCTGTACAAGTCATATTTTAGAAGCGTTATCAATGAGTACCAATCATCAGCTGAACACCATTCAACGCAAGAAAAGCAATCACAAACCCACAAGAATCTAGCATTCGGGAAAATTGCATTCTAGCGACGCCATTCCCAGACGGGACCTCAGTCGCTATTAACCAACGTACAATTCGTCAAGGTGGGTCTCAAACGAGTCCAGCGTGGTTATGGCTTGAGACCCAACGGTTGGCACAAAATCGATTATCAGATCAGATCGATATGATAATCGATAACAATGCTATAACGAGATTTGCTTTGTCACGTGCGTAATAAAACGCGCTAGTGCAATTGTGTTGTGGGATTGGTGGGTGAAGGCGATTGGCGTTGAACAGGTTGACCTTAGGGATGAATAGTGATGCAATCGATAAATGTGTGGTGGTGTGGAGTGTCCTGAAGCCTGTGTGAACCATGTAATCGAGGTTGAAGCAGGCCTTGACGAACCTGACGTGATCACTCACCCAATCCACATAGTGCTAGGCTGTCGCAGTTGTCTCCCTAACTCTTGTTGGGGGTTGGGTTAAGCGAAGTTCCCGGAAAGGGCAACCATGGAGGGATTTTAACCGGGACCACCCGATTGAGAGACACATGGTCACGCAATACCAGATACTATGTATCAAATCACAAGCCTGTATGCACATGTATAGAATGAAAACGAGCTGAGACATTGAAAAAGAAGAAGAAATTGGCTTTATTCATATAAACGAATTTTCAGCAGTTACAAAAATTTCACCAAATAATTTAAAACAAATTGACCGACAGGTCCCGATATCAATTTGTCGACTGAACGATGTTTCTTTTCCGTCTTGATTGATCATTTCCACATGTGATCCAGTTTATTAACAAATGGTGTGACCAAAAGTTTTGAGACAAAAGTGTCACAACAATTTCCGGTATCTGGTAATTGGTTCAACATTGCGCGTTGAAAATTGACCTCAGTTGATACGAAAAGATGATGAATTGTGCCCAAAGCTAGCGTTGACATTTAACGAAAAATGTTGAAAAAACCTGCGGAGAAATTAATTTTATACACGGCCGATTTGAAGGTCCCACTATTCTGTATTAAACGTGTCAAAGTGCCTTAGAGTTTACCCCCAAATCGATGCTGTGTAGCAAACAATATGGATGTTGAATGATAGCGATCCAAACTATTAATGTATCCATGAAATACATAGAACCGTACTATACTGGAGGGACAGGATACAGAGATACACAATCAACGTATTCAAGCATGTGCTGGGTCGGTCAGCAACGACACTAAATAACCAAACGTCCGGGGGTCAAACCCAGTCACAGATCGCCCACCTACCTTTGTCAACTGATTGATACTCTCCTCGCAGTTTTGGAATCGACGATCGACGATGTAGATCCCGTACGACTTGGGATCCTCCACGTGTTCCTCCATGAAGCAACCGAAACCAGACAGGTTCGTGGTCACCGAGGGGATGCCCATGACCGTGCACTCGGCTGAAGCGAAAGAGAAGATAAACTCCGTTTGTGACGTCAGAATACGAGCAATTTAAGACAGCTAAATCTCAATTTGCAAATGAGGATTAATCCTGGAATGAGCAAGCACACCGCCAGCCATGAGTGCAGCTGGTTGGCCCAAAATTTATCGACAACCAAACGCGATTGACCGTATGCGAACACACACGACAGCGTGACACCACGCAGCGTTAGAGGACAGCGTAATCAATCAAACGCGAGGTGACCGCGTAAACGGACTGAACGGAGAAACGAGACAAGTCGACTTACCTGGCGTGTATCCCCACGGCTCGTAATACGAAGGGAAGACGCCCAGGTGACAACCGCGAACGAATTCCTCGTAATCCATTGGCAGCAAAGGGTTCGTCGAGCTTAGAAATTCGGGGTGGAAAATAACCTAAAGGAGAAAAGATGATAGTACACGATAGTACGCTATTTACTAAACTGTGGGAAACAGACATCATTATAGTGAAGATGATCAATGAGAGTATTATATCTAAATCACATATCGTTGCTTTATTGGCCTAACACCGTGACCAAATCGTGCCGACATTCATGCAGGGAAAAGTATCAACAAGCTACAGGCATTTATGAAGAAAAGTCGCCAATGGTAGTCGATTCTGACACAGAAGCTTCCTCAAACCAAGCATGTGTCAATGTGAAAACGTTACCCCTACAAACTGCTCGAATCAGTCCATTGCAAACTTTATTTCTCGTGAATATGGTTCCCCGATCAACTGTGTTGGTTACCGCTAGTTCCATGGAACTATGTCGTTGACTAGATCCACGGATAGGCACAAGCGAAATAGCAATATGGTATGGTATGAAAAAACAAGCTTGATCCAGTCAGAGACTGCACGTGGGTTTAGATACTGTCAGGTTGCCCAGGCCTAGACAGATATGAAGAAGAAGAAAAAAGAACAGGAAATGGTAGTGAGACTCCATCGTGTTTCAGCATGCAGGTCACTACCTCTGGTCAATCAATTTAGCACGGTGTTAGCCACACAGCATAATGTATTGCAATGTTGCACATCCATCATGTTGAGTACGCAGATGTTCTGGATCAAAATGTCGAAACGCCGCGGTTGCTCTCAGACTGCATTGGTGGTTTCGCTATAAAGGTTGGTCTCGAGACAAACGCTGCTAGAACAAAGGAAGCTACAAGTGTGTTGGTTGGTTTTTGAAAGGCTAAGATAAAGGCGAATAACATGCGATCCAATGCAACCACAGTAGTTTACTATACACGGAATGTAAAGAACGAGTATGGAGTATGTAGAAAGCTAAGATTTGAAACTAGAAGCAATGATCAAATGTAACTATGAGGCCGTGTTCCTGTACACGTGAACGCCGAATCTTTCAGCGTGTAGGGCCTTCAAATCGGCCGTGCATAAAAATTAATTTCTCCGCAGCTGTGGGCGAAATGCATTATTTTTTTCGCATCAACTGAGGCTAGTTTTTGACGCGCAATTTTGAACGAATGACGAGATACCGGAAATTGTTGTGACACTTTTGTTTCAAAACGTTTGGTTACACCATTTGTTAATAAACTGAATCACATGTGGACATTACCAATCAAGACGGAAAAGAAACATCGTTCAGTCGACAAATTGATATCGGGACCTGTCGGTCAATTTGTTTTAAATTATTTGGTGAAATTTTTGTAACTGCTGCCAACTTCTTCTTGCTTGTTCGGCACTGTTCAAGATCGATACTGGAAATTTCAGAATGCAGACTCGAGGCTAAATGTAAGTAACATTCTTGGAGACAAAACTTGTCACGTGATGTAGGCAAAAGTTGAGAGGCGAAACATATTATCACGAAGCGATATTTCATGTGTACTGCGTGACTTTCACGGTCCACATTGTGAACAACCGCTCAACGAAAATATTCCAGCAACCAGATTAGTCGTGGCGAGTGTTTAGAAGTTGGTTAGGAAACACTAAACCAAAAAGGGGAAAACCGCGCTTCAAGTTGACTGATGTGGAACAACATAGGCGGGAACAGGGTAGTCGCAAAGGATAGGAGACTCTTTGATTGCAGCACTATTAATAAATCAATCAAACGATCCCTCGCTGTCCGGCGATCAATGATGCACCAACACAGCGGGCAAAACAACCCAGTCGTTTTGCGTCAATCAGCTGGACAGCATGGCGTACCCACCCACATACGTCAAAAGAACTTTGTAAATCCCCAAAATGTTTGGAAAAAACTCCCCTGATACCATTTTTCCAGATTTCACGCGGGGAATGTGGTTTTTTCAACCCATCTATCCGCGCGCGTGTGTGTAGAGTGCGTGGATTTTAACAGCACTATGCAGTTCTTCGGGAGAGGATAATTATAACCTCATGCGTGGGAGGCGTACCGCGATGGCACGTGACATGAAAAATAAATATCTGTGGATCATATTGCGTCACTGGGGGAAGCGTGAACACAATCGGAAGAGGGCAATCTACTTACCAAGATCACAAGTAGAGAATCGCACTTGGCCAATCCTGGTGCTTGTTGTACCGACCAGGGGGATTATTTGTAAGCGATTTACTTCGATAACGTCGCATAAGCGAACAATGGCACTTGTGCCGCAACAAACACAGACGTAAAACGAAATCCTTACATATTTGGTTGGGAACTCGTAGCACATTTATGTGCCATCATTTCGGAGCTGTCCGATCGCACGTTAAAGAAGATTCAAGAATTTATGGTATAAAAAGCTCGTAGCTGTACAACACCACAGGATATTCGTATAAGGAC
>JACCGJ010001159.1:0-24892 GCA_013407085.1 Atriophallophorus winterbourni
CAAATGAGCTTTATTGTTCAAGATCATGGGGTTTAAACTATATCTTCGTGTGTATCGGCACATGTGATTGAACAGGTTGGTCGTACCAGCCTTGTCCAACAGCGGCATACAAGCGCAACTTGTTTACCATCCTTCCACTGTTTCAAACGCATGCGGATACTGATCCTACTGCCCTACCCGATGAGTGCAAAAGGCACGAAATGGAATGTGCGGAATGTAGAATGTGTGTTATAGAAACTCATGCAAAATGTCAGATATATCATCCTAACTCTCTTAAATAAACTCAATGAATCGATTTGAGTTCTCGTCGTAATTTGCTCAACCAATCTCAAATAATCAGTGCAAAATCAATAATTATTCAAATTTAAAATTCTTTGTCGAATATTTGTCAAACTAATCTAGTCTCACTAACCAACCACAATTAAATCTGATTTGACTGTCACCCAAATAGTTAAAATCAAAATAAATTTAATACCATCTTATAAAAAGTTTCATTCACATTTCGACGTAGGTCTGATCGATATGGATCCTAGATTTGATATTTGCACGGGAGCAATATTTCAACGCATAATGCCACCGCATCATGAACCATTCAACCTTTTGCAAAATATTTCATTTGAAGTTTGGTTTGAACGTTGATTGGTCAAATGGGAGCCAATAGGAATGCCTCTCACTGTCCGAGAATTAACACGTGACAGTTTTTATCCAGGTATATAAGCAGCTTTGATTTGATGAGTTGCATACTGAAAATCATGTTATAATAACGCATTTTCGCATGATAAACAATGTTTTAAGACATGTGGATTCTGAACAAACTGTCCCAACGTGATGACTGTTAGAAGAACGAAACCGATTGTGGTGTGTGTGTGTGTGTGATGGAAGTAAATGTAAATACGGTTATTTGTTTTAAAGCAAGGAGTTTAACTCATTTACATTTGGGTTGTTGTACCAACCTAAGTTGTATTACATTGTGTGTAATACTATGTATATGCAAACATATTGGGACCCATTTCATGAGCAATCTTGATGCATTTTTGACACTTAGCCCGTGCATCGAAAAGTTCTATACATCCAAACCCCTTGAATCTATATGTGTCACCCAAGTTTACAAACGAATACAACTTCTGCCCTTTGAATTTTTGCAGATTCTTGAACTGCCAAGTGAGAAAACAAATTCCGTTTTTACTTTATTATTCTGTGATTTTCTTTACAGCTATATGTTTTTTTAATCCATTAACATTGAATTCAATCAAATAGTACCCTGTGGTCATTTTGAAGTTAAATGTTTTTTGGTCACATATCGTGTTTGAGATGTACATCCATACTGATCATAGACCGAGTCTAAACACATAAATTCTTGGAAAACGCTTTATTGTTTCAATTTTAACAGTTGCCAAATGTATCACAAACCTGTCCCCTAAAGAATGGAAATTTTCGAGGGTTTGATGTTGAATTTGAAATGCCGTGTGCAAGGAGATCGGGAACCTCAGATTCGATGGTTCAAAGATGATCGCCCGCTGCATGAACAATCCAACGGAAGGATCTCAATCACAGTCTCTGTGTAAGTCTGCATCCTTTCAGACGTTATATCATAACATTATGGCAGCAATATCATGTTAATTTTAAAAGCTACATTGACTCAGATTCTCAGCACAAAATTTGAAGGTCATAAAGTTATTTTGAATTTTCCGCGATAAATTTTTCATGTTTCTTTTAAACAAAAACTGCAATGTCGGTTTTTTTCAAACCTTTTACATCAAATCTTTATTTATTTCTGTATAGGTTAGAGAGCTGTTATACAGAGTGTATCAATTTCCTGTTGGAATTTCAGGTGATAAATTGCCGTCGCAACATAGCGGGGTACATTCATTTTTCACTTATCGGGAAGTGATTTCTGCAGCATTGTCATTTCTGGGTGGCCTAAGATCAAAAGGGAGATATTAAATGGTGAACCATATCAAACTAGAAGAATTCGGCCGACTAGAGAAATGATATTTTCAAACTTCGATTAAGCAACGATCGATAATTCAACGGGTTAGGGATAAACTAATTAGGATCGTCATATGGTGAAAATTATATATTGATTTTAGACGCATAAATGGCTGATGAATTTAGTTATTGAGGTCTGATATTTTCATATACTTTTGCGGTATTTGTAGCCTCATTTTGCGTTTTCTAAGAACCCGAGTTCCTGAAATTCGTTGACAATTGATTTTAGCTAAACGCTAATTAAAATACTAATGTATTGTGTTGCTCACATCCCCCGCACTAACACACCACTATCGGTTTCTGGCTGGTTGCCGTCATCAGGTGGAGACAGTAGGATGAAGTTCATTGAGCCTTGAAACAGTGAGAATAAGTGGTAAACAAAGTTATACTTAAATGCAACTGTTATGCAGGGTTCTTACAACCAACGACGATGTTCAAATACAGAATCACAAAATGGTTCCTTGCCAAGCGGACAAGACTCACAAAAAGAGATAAGAAGAAACTGGCTGTTATGAAAGTTTTTAGATTATATTTCTGTGATAGATTGTGTGGTCCCCATCACACATGCGAAATTCTATTTCATCCGAATTAGGTTACTCATTTGCATGCAACTCCATCACACACTCCACGACCATTTTGTGATGTTTGAACTCATCGTGACAGTAGGATCAGGATCCGAATCCAACTGTGACTTACAAGATCATCCCGTATTGCTCCAATGCTCTCTCTGCTAGCAGAACCAAACAAGACGTTTTTGTGTGTGAGTCTGTGTGTGTCTGTTTGTGAGTGCCTGTGTGTGATTGTGTGCGTGTCTGTGCGTGCGCGTCTCTGCGTGCATGTGTCTGTGCGTGTCTGTTTGTAAGTGCTTGTATGTGTATGTGGGTTTATGTGCATTTATGTTTGTCTGCGTGCGTGTGCCTGTGCGCGTGTGTGTATGTGCGTGTTTTTTGCTTGTGTGTGCCTGTGTGTGTCAGTGCGCGTATGTTGGTTAGTGCCTGTTTGTGTCTGTGCGTGTCCGTCTGTTTGTGCATGTGTGTGTCTTTGCGACTGTCTGTTTGTAAGTGCCTATGTGTGTTATGTGTGCGTCTATGCGTTTCTGTTTGTCTGTGCGTGCGTGTGTCTGTGCGCTTGTGTGTATGTGCGTGTGTGTGTAAAGGAAATGCATGAAAATGGGCATAATCCAAAAGTTGCCTTTTAGTTGAAACTTGTTTTACACGTTCTTTTCTGTTTCATGGCACGAGGGTAATAACGATTGTTTTGTGATGGAAAAGTATCATCGTCAAATCACAAGTTACCTCAGGAAGAAGTATCTGATGGAAACAAAAGAGACTAGTTTGAGCGAGTCGTGAAACAGTAAAGAATTAACCAACTAAGTTATTATTGAAAGTCTTTAAAAAATAGGGGGTTCGTATCAGGAATCACGCTACTCAAATATAGCTTCTAAGAGTGATTCCAATGCATGTCGATCCGTATCGTATTGTCTCTCTCTGCCTGCAGCACGAAATAGGACGTGTTTTGCATGCCTGTGAGGGCCTGTGTGTATGTGCGTGCGTGTGTGTATCAGTGCGTATGTATGACTGTGCGTGGGTGTGTCTGTGCGTATTGTTTACGTTTTTTAAGTTTTCAAGAAGTTTTAAAATGGGTGATGTATAGTGCTGTTCCTAACCAGGCACTAAGAGTTGTCCTTCGTTGAACATATAAATAGCTTGTGCCCGGAAGCTGGCTTTCGGTTTTAGGAGTTACAACAATTGTGAAAACTGTTTCATGAGAACAAAAGGCTCATTTACATGCATCTTCATCACACACACACACCACGACCGGTTTCTTGCTGTTTGCACTCATCAGGTAGGGAGAGCAGGATCAGGATCCGCAATCGCTTGAAGCAGTGGAATCATGGAAGCAAGTTGCACTGTTTTTCCACTGTTGAATAGAATTAGCACGAACAGGCTGTTCAATCACATCTGTCCGAACATTCGTAGATTGGGTTTAAACAAATAATCCTCAAACTTGCTGCCGTTAATTACATTAGCAATATCTTTCATTACTTCGAAACTTTATTGACATCAATTATTCTTCACTCATTTGAACGTACGTCTATTAAATTGTACCCTTAATGATTATGAAGGTTACAGTCAACTTCCTATGAATTCCGCTAGCAGATGGAATCAAACTTCGTCCTTGAAACCTTATTCCTCTGATTCTGATAATTTCTCAGTAAATTTTATTGAGTTATAATCGCACGATTAACGATTCTACAACCATTATCGATCGTAATTTAAATTTTCAAACCAGGCGCCAATCACACTTACGGGTGAAGAATGTCAAACCGTCAGACAGTGGAAATTATTCCTGCATCGGAAAGAGTAACCTGGAACAGATGACCCGATGGATATATGTGACAGGTAAATTTCGAAATTACGTTAATGGTGGTCTCCCAAAAAGGATGGAATTACTAATTTATGGGGTGAAATTTGGCGTAAGTAAGCGGTAGTGACTATATTGTTGAAGGAACGAACCGCTGTTAGTCGGTCTAATTATGTTTTTGAAGATTTTAATATTTTTCAACTGGTAACCAAGCACATCAATAGCAATATTTTATATGGATTAGTTAGTGAGACATTTTTAAATGTCACTTGGAAATAAACAAGATAAGATCGTATGAGACACTGTTGGATAAATTTAGCAAAGCCTTGTATCCAAATGAGCATTTTCGTTCATGAACGTTTGTCCAAACTTATCTGCATGTGTTTTGTTACATGTGATTAAAAATTTCCGTCGTGCAAACCTTATCAAACAGTGGCATACAAGCGCTACTTGTTCACCATTATTTCACTGTTTCAAGCGCATGCGGATCCTGATCTTACTGTTCCTACCTGATGAGTGCAAACAGCACGAAACCGATCGTGGGGTGAGAGAAATGCATGCAAATGAATATTTTGTTTCAGGGTTGCGGGTTTAACCCCATTAAACATGTGTTTGGACACGTGTGATTGAACAGGTTGGTCGTACCAGCCATCTACAACAGTGGCATACAAGCGCTCCTTGTTCATCACTGACCCAGTTGTGACTTCGATCTGATTTCTCAATCATTCTGTGCCGAATTCAAATGTTCTTCACTCTGCGCTCGTTCGATCTACCTTGACGAATTACAAACCTTAACATAGCATCTAACGTTGCCCATCCATATTTCGGAGTATGTTGTCTCTTGAAACATGTTCATGCAATCTGTGATTCGGATATTTATCGTCGCGCATTTGGGTGATTTGAGCTTTTGTGGTGTGGAGGTGTTCGGTATATCGTTTGAAATTTCGTGATTACCACTCGTCCCTAATGATGCTGTTGTTGGCCTCCTTCGGTAGATATCGACCATGGACGTACATCACAATCGTGTGAATTTTCATGTTCGTGAATGACTACACAGTCCGATTCGGGAGGAACAATCTCTCCCGCAGCGCTTGCAGCGATGGTCAGAACTCGGTTGTATGTCTGTTGCACGCTGGCAGCGTGATCTACGTTCAGCAGCCAAGAGTGATCTCCGTTGGTGCGTTGCGATGTACTTTACACCATAACATTATCATCCGAAAAAGGTTCACTGCTATGGTAGTCAACAATGAAAACAGACTTTGCGGAGTCACGATGGACTCATACAGCATTGAAACTTCTTTTGTTTTTTGGTAGCGTGGTTATCAATAAATCTAATGACACGTAATGCACAACGCTTTACTTCATCATGTTTCCCGTTCTAATTTAAAACCACCGTTTAGCATTAAATTTCAATCCGAAGGATCTCAAACAAATTTTGAAAAACTGCTGAACCCGTCTGAAGTTTACAAAACCAATTAGAACTCGCGAAAAAAGCTGCAGAAATACTCATGATTGAAAGCAACAGTTGTCTTTTCGAAAAGTGTTTCATAAATTCACAAACTTGACCACCCTTGTTGACACCACATGCGTCAATTATCCTGTTTTTGCTTCCCATTTTACAGTAATCCCTCACACCAAGGATCGCAGTGTTTCCGATGAAAAAGGTAAGACGTTGCGACATTTTCAAATTTCTGGTCACATGATCACATCGATCGATCGATGAGAGAATGACAAAAGTTGTGAGCCGACCGCTGCTACTTGACATAGCTGGAAAGGTGAAATTCTGGATTTTGAAAGCTTTCAAGTGAAAAGTACTTTTATTTGATGGACAGCTGTCCGCTAAAAGGGCATCTGGATGCTAATGTTTAAGAAACGAGGGACAATTTACATATTTTAGGTGCGTAGTTTGGTGAAACTGAGCAAATTAATAAGGAACAGATATGTTTTATCCCCTTTATAATAAACACATTCAAAATGAAAGATTGGTGCTTCTTTTGCTCGTGTTGGACAAAATTTTATTCTAACTGGTTCTCAGGCTAAAGATCATTGTGCACTCATGATACATGTCTACAACCAATATCCACTGAAGGGGGTTTATATCAACGTACGCCTCGCAGGAACCTAGCGTAGATATTGTCTCCAATCCCGTTATTGGTTGCCTCTCGCCATTTTAAATATTTTCAATAAGTGGTCGATAACACTGACCGGGCGGCGAAGATCGATAATTGTACACGTGATGCTGATTGAATTTTGAATCTTGTGTTGGCGAAAGGTTGAATAAGTAGACGTGTACAATAATGAAAGTGTAGAGACAATGGTCTGCAACAGATCAACCACAGTGGTTTTGAAATTACATTTATCATTTATGTTCTTCTTGTTTTAATTAAAACACAGTTTAACTCTCTTAACCACAAAGTACAGCGATAAAGCTGGTTGTGTTATTTCTGATGTGCCTCAGAATTCATCTCAAAACTGACGACGAAGAGGAACACATTTGAACGGTACTCACGCAAGCAACCCTTCCATGTAGATATGAAGTGCATCTCTCATATTACCACATCTGAACTCCATCAACAAAATAACAGGTTAACCTGAACAAATTCGTATTTTGTTTTCGCAGTGTGCAATTGTGTAATAGTTTACCTACTCATGTGCTGTGATCTGATACCAGATTAAATAATTCTACTTAAAACTTTAAGCAGCTATCAAACTCACTAAACTTTTCAAACAAAGCAGATGCATCAACAGCGCACCAAGTAGCTGAATATCTCTATATCTGTCCGAAAGTATTTGAGTGAATTGGAAAGTTTAAAATTTGGCTATCAGAGTTAGGTGATAGATATCGGACGCCATTTAAACAACTTGTTCGCCTAAACGTTGCAGAAAATTGCGCATGTTTATACAGCACATCACCAATTGAAGCTTGCTGCCAATATTCGAATGTTGTTACGCTTAATTGCAACGAACAAGTTATCTTTACATTTTGGAGAACTGTTTCGAACTCTTTATGATCAAGGAAAATGAAAGCCGGCGTACAACTGACGCTCATCGACTGAGTTCAGCGTATGTCCGCGAGCGCTGTGGGAGAGATTTTCACTCACGAATAGGAGTGTTAAATGCAAAGCTTTGGATAATCATTACACTATACATACATACACCCACCTTGCAACATCTAGTATGGATCACGGCAATAAAAGATTTTGGGGTTCGGGTATCGTGTAACATCGAAGCTGGACAGCGTTGTTTCACAGTGCATGTGAGAGCTGGCAGCTATCAAGTGTCTGCAATATCGATCGATCACGAATCAATATTGATCGCGGACGCATCACATGAGTTTCGTTTAATACACAGAGTTTGTGACATTCATGAAACGGTTCTGTATCGCAATGTAATGGAAAATGTTCGTGACCGATCGGAGAAACATAATCATGAATAAAAAGAGATTTTGTAATGAATGGGTGAGAGTAGTTTATTGGTAACGTTTCGCTTCTGACTCAGAAGCTTTGTCAGACCAAGGGTGTCAGTACGAACAGAGATCAAGCTTACATTTTATTCACCCGACACATCCTTAGCTGGTTAAGAACTGCACGTGCGTCAGTTGATATTGATCGCGCCTGTCTATCTTAACGAGTGCAGAACCCACCATGCGCTGTGCAGTTCTTAACCAGCTTATGATTGGTCAGGCAAATAAAAATTAAGCTTAATCTCAGTGATCTGTTGCTCACATCCATAAGCGCCTTGAGTGCTTGACCGCGAGTCACTATGTGATTCTGTGTTTGAACATCGTGGTTCGTTGTACGAACCTTATGCAACAGTGGCATTCAAGCATAACCTTGTTTAAGCTTGATCTCTGTTCGAACTGACACCTCTGATCTGACGAAGCTTCTGAGTCAGAAGCGAAATGTTACAAATAAACTTCTCTCATCAATTCATTACAAACGTGCTGTAACGGCTGAGTTCTCTCTCACATTATGGATGGGCCTGCATTGCTGAAACACGAGGCAGCTTGTAACCAATAAGCTATCAGTAACCTGAGCGCCTGGATTTAACAGTCTACTCCAAATGACTGCACCCGGTTACACAAGTGTTTAGAGGCTCCAAATTATTAATAGGATATTCGACGTAATCATTAATCAGTCAGAATTTGTTTCAACTTAAACACACTGCCCGATCGCTTATGGTTTCACTTTTGATGAGTACATGAAAAAAACATACTCTATGTGATTGCCCCACTTAGTTTTCGGAAGCGTCGGAGTGTTCACTCCATATACCTCATCAACATGTGGGTTTTTGTACCATACAAATCACTGAGATTACGGGTTCCAAGTACAGCCTCTTCAGATTGACAAATTTGCAAGATACTGAGCTTTGAAAAAAATCGTAATAAGTAGCAAGGAATTCCATTTCAGAAATTTAATTTACGCTCCACTTCATATACACGGGAGTTTAGCAGACGCATCATCAGTAAACAATCTACGGAAAGCTGAATGAGACCAATACCATTTTCACACGAACTTATATCCGGAACAGCTGGATGACTTTGGGTATTGTCTATCAAGATCCTCAGAGCAATACTGTGCATACAAAAGCCATCAATATTCTAGATATGACATTTACGGTTGAGAAAGCTTTTAAATTTAGAATAGCCTATGGGTTGGAATATGGGTGCAGAAATATTTATGGATTTATCCATAGATGATATGCTGGTAAAAAGCTATGTTTTACAAGACCCACAATAATGTACATCGGGTCGGATGGTAAAAAATATCAAATTATTGTTAGATAATTTTCAAACGTGAAAACATATTTGTCCATGTGAACATCTAGTGATTTCCCGAAAACGTCAATGGCTCCACAATGTTCCACATTGCACGTTGCGAACGGAATATGCATTTTGCGGCAGTTCAACCTGCTATGCTGTTGTTAAAGTTTAGATTGGTGACCGCGCAGATGTGTGTTATGGGAAACATGAAACAAACGACTGCAAGGATGATTTGTTTGATTAAGCACTGTCCAAATGAATATTAGTGCTCCTCATTGTCGTCTGTATTGAGCCTATTACAAATTTAATATTCTAAGTTGCATTTCGTATGGATAATTAGAAAGTCCAAGGACGAGTTTTGTCTCTCTGCGCTGTGGAGTTTCCAATAGCCGAGTATCTTTTATCCATCAAAGATCCCATGCCGGTATAGCATATTCAACATGAGGACGGATGTAGGTTAAAATCAATTTGCAGCCAATGTTGGGGTTAGACCAACCTAGGACTCTTCTAAGGAGACGCATAAATCGCACCTCTGGGGAAACGTAGATAAAGGATTTATCAATCGGTGAGGACAGCATATAGTTGTTGAGTTTCGATTTGAATAAAACCAAACTTGTGGAGTTTACCGAATTCCCAATTCTAAACAAAACACACATGCACACTGGATAAAAATACCTCCGGCAGTCTTGTTGATGGTGATATTTTGAAACCGTGTCGTTGGCTGTGGTGAGCAGTTCGATGTTGGAATAAGATATCCAGGGTTAGGAAACAGCAGTAAGGACTTTATATTCAAGAATAAGATCGCATCGCATTCTCCTTCATGAAAGCGTCCTACGGTCTAGTTGTGTGAGGCGCTCAACTCCTAATCATGGTCTAACTTTGACCTAAATGAAAAACCCAGCGTAAATAATAAGGCGTGACATCTATTCCGAATTCAATAATTGATATCAATCATACGCCTTTCGGCGAAGCTTGTCTATGGTCCATCCATTTGTATTATTATATTTTCGAATTCCACAGCCTACCACGCTTGCCCCATCAACACTTGCACGTTTGGAAAGTGCTTGCTTATCGATGAGAAACCCGTTTGCCGGTAAGTTTCGCGACCCAATCTATCGCAGATCGATCACGAGCTGATATTCCATCTTACGGTACATTAATTTTTCGGAATATAATAATAAATCACGTGGGCGAATGCACAGCGAAGATGGATGGAGTTGATTTAACGGCATGTGGCAGACCAACCGTAGAGAATACATAAATTCATGTGTTTTTGTAATGTGTGATGTTGCCGCAATCTTATTTATCAGAAACGGGCAAGGACCTACTGTAAGAATTTTGAAATAAGTGACTCCAGTTTTAAGTAGTAGATATCTGTCGCAACAGCTTCTGCAATTGAGAATTCGATGAAGCTATAGTTTCGAAATGATAGCTCCTAAAGCAGAAATTTCCAAATGTTCATTTGCTAAAGTAATATCATGAAACCAGTAATTGAACGTTAATGTGAGTAGTGACAATACATTGGTAATTTAGAATCGTCTTGAAAGATTTACGGTGTACCATAAACTGACAGGAATCACGCATATTATTACAAATACCGCGATATTTGAAATTTAAATTTTTTGTGTATTCGAATTTGATTATATGCTTTGGTATTAAAAGTTTCTGCAAAAACCTATCACTGCCAAAGAAAGCAAATTCTGTACAATTTATGCATAATAACTTTAACGGATATATCATATGGAGGAGATAATTTTGACTGTGATTGTTCTTTAAGAAGTTTCTTTTGGCAAATATATTGGTACCATTGGTTCAAAGGCTGATCGGCATAAAAGCAGTTTTGAAGGCAATATTATATACTGTAATTAAGCATACAGCGCGTGCGTACTAAATGCTTTACTGTACGGCAGATAAACCTGGACCACCCATTCAAGACACAAACGGAAGCTGAATGCTTTCCATTTCCGAAGCATCCGTCGCATCTTGAACATATCGTGGGTGGACAGATTGACCAACGCTGAAGTGCTTTCAAAAGCTGGTCTACAGAGCATGTTCACCCCATTGCGAAAGCGCCGCCTTCGGTGGCTTGGTCATGTCTACAGAATGGAAAATTATCGTATTCCGATAGATCTACTCAATGGTGAGTTGCAATCAGGGAGTCAACTATTGGGCAGACCGCACTTGCGGTACAAAGAAGTTTGTAAAAGAGATATGAAAGCTCTTGGCAATGGGGTGAATTTGTTCTTGACCGCTAACTTTGTAGGCATTGTTTAAAGCGTCGTCTGCAAGCTGGGGAGGAGCAGACACAGCTCTTGGCTGCTGAACGCAGATCACACCACTGGTGTTCAACGGACGCATTACAACCGAGTTCTGACTATTGTTGCTAGCGCTGCGGGAGAGATAGTTCCTCCCGAATCGGACTGTTTAGTCATTCAAAAAGCTGTAGAACATGAAATTCATGCGATTGTGATGTACATCCATGGTCAACATCGACCGAAGAAGGCCAACAACAGCAACAACAATTGAGTATTTTAGGATGCCACGCTCAAGGGAGAAAGTATTATCATTGACTGTAATATTTACAAGTCGAAGGATGATACAAAGTTCTGTTTTAGGAATATTATAAAGTAATTTAAAAAGTCATAGATCTTTCACGGGAAACGATCCTGCGCAGCATATTCCAGAACACTGGTTAAACCCTTGCCCCAGTTAACCCTTTAGCGACCAAAAGGACCATACGGTCCTCTTTTGGATAACTGTTCTAATAATTAAACAGTGAACAATATTCGGTTGCTGCGAGGTTTCAACGAGTCCAGACATGTCGAAGCATCGTTCTTAGACTGTATGGCTCTCAGTGTGCGTCATTCCATCAGTATGCAGAAGGTCTTTGCAAAATTTACAAAAATATTTTTTCTTAATCAGCAAAAAAAGTTTGTCGCTAAAGGGTTAAATGCAAAATGAGAACAGTGGCACGGAAGATGTATTGGACAGCGCTCCACGTATGTCATTGAATGCAACGCTAAACCTCGGGCCACGTATTACGAATAATAACCAATCAGATCAACGGTACACAATTAAGCCAATCAGGGATGAGTATAAAGGTCACACTCACATCCACATGACCAAGTTTAAATTACGGATCGATAAATTACTGAGTATGATGTAGGCGTAATGTAAACAAAGCACCGTGTAAATTGATAGTACAGATTTAAATCGCAACTAATATTATCATTAACAAGCATATCCCGGTATATTCTTCATAAATTGTACATTATTCAATTTTCTGATGTTGGCAAATATGAACTTTTTTATTCGAATATATTTCCTTGCCAGACATTTAATCGTGGTGCCAATATCTAGGTTCTTGGATAAATGTTATCCAATTTCACCGATTAAAACAAGCTGCTGGGATGACAAAGCTTTTTCGTGAAAGGTTTCGCTACAGCGTCGAATTAGCACCGTGGACATTATTTCCAATGTATATAGCAGGTAAAAACATGAATGAGAATATTTGCATAAAATGAAGGAGTGATCATGTATCTCTACTTATTGATCGTGTAAATGGATTGATTAAGGAAAATTAAGGCCCTCAGAATCAATAAGGATTACTTCATATGTTCATCTACCTTAATGCTAAAATGGTGAATATGCTGTTAATCCTTACATGAGGTGATTTGAAATATGCCCAGAGCTTGGTTTTACTCTTTCTGTTGTCTGTACACGCATAGATGTCCACAAGGATATACTGGCGCAAATTGTTCAATATCGAATCATATTGCCCAATCTCACAATTCGATCGATACACCATTGTCTTCGGATTTGTTCCTGGATCAACCACCCACTGATTCTCCTGCGCATGGAACCACCAACACGATGATCTCACGAGTGAATTGGACGAATAAAGACAGATGTCATCTCCCGAAATTCCACAACCTTCCAGGTAAAGTTGCCCTCCCCGTGCATTGTGACGCTGGAGTTATGTTTAAAACGTTGGCCGCGATTTCCGATTCTGTAGTTTTTCGCGGCATGTTCTAACTTTTATATCTTCAGTGCTAAGGCAGTGTGTGAAGTGGGAAGTTGTGTGCTGCTCCTCAGAGGTAAGTTCCATCATTGTATCAAGTAACCTCCGTGACAATATTTGGTTCACTTCGCTCACTATGATCACAGCAATGTGCACCAAATAGAGCCACGCCAACCGTGTAGACGTGTGCCATATATGTACACATGGCGATTTTGCAAAGTCCTGCATGTACACCTATGGCGTACTTCGCGGCCAACATGTTAAGATGCGAGTTCGATCAGGGATTTATTTATCAAGCACGTGATTTGGTGCTATACTCTACAACGTTCCTTATGAAGATGAATTACGATTCAGCGGTAACAATAATCTTCAAAATTTATATAATCAACATCAACAAAATCTTATTCGTCTTCATCAAAATTATCATTGACAGCATTTTTCTCACAATTACCATCATCATCTTCAGCAGAATCGACTTCGATTACATGCATATCAGCCTGGTACCCGACTAAGTTCCAAACAGGGGTGAATTGACCCTACTGTTCAACATTCTGAATACAGTCGATCACCCACTTGAACATCGAAAAGAAGCACGTTGTAGCAGATCGCAGGGCTACAAGTTAATTATTCCACACTCCAGATCAAATTGTCGAAGGTTCTTCTTTGCTGTCATGTTCCCTGTCCTGGCTGTCACCCTTGGTTTGACGAAGCTTCTGTGTCAGAAGTGAAATGTTACCCAAAATCTACTCTAACCGATTGCACTCAAATGTCCTTGCATTATGAATACTCGATCGGTCCCAAACATATTCCAATCGATTGCGAACATGCAGTTAATTTTGCTTTGAGCTTGAGTGTGTAGATCTTCCAATCACAGGCGAATTATATTACACTGTGACCTTTAAGGTCAAATTACGCCCGGGATGTAGTTCATACATTGTAATTGAGGGTAGACTAAAGTATTGTGTGCGAGGGTAATATTGGCAACTTTCATAGTGCCCAAGTGCAATCTGAGTAAAAATATAATCATAAGAAAAGACTCGCACAGTAATTACTACAAATAACCATGCAGAAAATCTAGACATGAAATGCATGACATCAAGGGCAATTCAAAATTTTTAACTCGTTCCACTTTCGAAATCGTTTCAAAACTAAATGTTGTTTTGGGTATTGCCATTCAGAATGCCAACGAGTGAACAGTTATCTGCATTGGTTCGTTGGAACAGCGATCGCATGTTCATTGGTCATCCTCACCGCCGTTTGTTTATTCGGATATCTGCGGTAGGTCATTCATCGATCATGGTTACGCGGGAATTTTGAATTTGGCGTTAAACCAAATAATCGGTTGAGTGTTGTAACACCATATAATTGGTATACATTTTTATGAATTTAAACGATTTACGAATCGTATTCTCAAACCGGTTTTGAGCTTTTTGAAATCATCTGGTAAGGACGGTATGATCAGATTGTGAATGTCTTTAAACAAAGTTGAAATGTCAAAAACAAGGTTTTAACTTGTTAATAACTGTTGCATACGACTTGAATGACTAATGTTTTCAATCACATGCAGAGGTGTTGAAGCCATGGGTTAAAAAATGTTCCAGAATTGCATGCATTTCCATCAAACACACCCTACGACCGGTTTCGTTCTGTTCGCAATCATCAGGTAAGGACAGCTAGATCGGGATAGCATGCGCTTGAAACAGTGGAGGAATTTTAAACAAGTTGCGCTTGTGTACCACTGTTTGGTGAAGTTGGTACGACCAACTTGTTCAATCACATGAGCCCACACACATGTAGACTGTGTTTGAACCCATGACCATGAATATAAAAGCTCATATAAGTCTGGTACGACCAACCTTTTAATCTCATGAGCAGACACTGATAGAAATATAGTTTAAACCCATGACCATGAACGAAGAAGCACATTTGTTAGCATTTCCACCATATACCCTCAAATCCTCATATACATCCACCATTTTAGTTCCTTCGATACTGTATTCTCCCAAAACAAGCTCTACCCAATCAGATAGCATACACTGCAACGAATACTTGTAGATTGTGTGTTTTAAACACCTTTACACAACTCCTCCACTTCAATTTTCATTATTTCGTAAGTTGATAAAGCTGAACGCTTTTATAACATTCGACAGTCTTTATTTCGCTTCTTCTCCACAGTAGGCTACACAAAGTATCCCATTAATCAGATCGAATTCAACCACATGAATCAAAAGCCGTTCATCATCTTCAAAACATTGGTTCTAATTAGACGACAATAGACCAGCATTTATTGCGGAAGCGCCTTTTTCATTTATTTATTTAATATTGTATGCGACCTTGATTCCATTCAGAAGACGAAGACTACTGCAACAACAGCAACAACAAGAAAAATCAATGGAATCTGGGAGTTCCAAGCAAGACGTGGTTAGTTTTATATCATCATTGAATCAGAATACAAAATTGCTTTTCAAATAACTGGAGCACTCCTTTATGGCACAAGATGTACTAGGAGGCAAACAAATCGGTGAAGAAATTAACTAAATAGCCCGCACTTTAACGCCATTTGTACTTTTAATCCGTGATCCGTGTTAGCTAAGTATATAATAACTATCTAACTCCGCATATCGATAGAGTATGCGGTATCTGTCTAATGCACTTGGCTACGGAACGGTATTGCCCGTTAACACAGAACGACAAAGTTACGAATTCATCTTCGTAATGTTCCGTACACTGAACGATTGCGATGTCTGTGTCTATGCGACTTTACTGACTGTATGCCACGGTACCATATCAATCTTATTTATAAAATTTTGCCTAATGAAGGACCCCCATGGAGACAATTATTTCAGTAGTGTGTGGAACATATGGGGACATATCCTTTCCCCAAGGTATATTATTGATTTTCGATGCTGTTTTTTGACATACGTGCTTCTTTTCCGGAATTTTCAATTTCAATACATCGGTGCTTTAAATCCCCCTCAAAGTTGGTGAAATTCAAAACTTTTTCCACATAATATTTTCTTCAAACTTGCAAATAAATTCATTTTTATTTATAATCGAACAATAAATAGGAATATTAACCAATCAACAACAATTGCACCCAATTAACCAACCCGCAAACGTGATCAAAAATTAGAATTTTTAACAAATGCGACATCATGTTTATGCATTCCAGATTTTGAAGGAATGTTAGTTAAATTTGTGATGTAATTTGTGTTGCAATCATTGTCAAGATTACAACATACGATCGACCGAA
Organism: Atriophallophorus winterbourni; assembly: GCA_013407085.1. Lineage (NCBI taxonomy): Eukaryota > Metazoa > Platyhelminthes > Trematoda > Plagiorchiida > Microphallidae > Atriophallophorus > Atriophallophorus winterbourni. The sequence goes on from JACCGJ010001159.1 coordinate 16,390, forward strand.
AACCATCTTAGCCGATTTCAAATACCTTGATTCAATTAACCGAACCTCCCACGTTAATGACATTTAAATTGGCGCGCAACATTTCAAGGTCATATATGCAGAAATGTATACAAGGGGTTAAAATGTCTAAACAAAGTAAGGCGTTCTATGACACCGAAAGTTACAATAATTCATCAAGATTTGTGTTTATGTTTTCTTACAACTACCGTACCTCTCACTTCAGAAACGTCCTTCGACTGTTAGAACACATCAAGTGGTGACACCAGTTTGGTGTTCTGTATTATTCAAAATGTAAAAATCAATACCTTCATCGATATCTTTTCATCGATGTTGTCCATGAATCTCATTTTCGGTTGTTCGGCATCGCTGGCTTGATTTAAGCAAAATCTGTTTTCTGCATCCAAACGCAGAGGAGATGACGCTTCATGCTAAGCTTCAACATACAGCTGTCCGTAGAAACTTCTTTCCAGCAGATGGAGCCCATAGCCATATTATCACTGTTACAATGTTCTCTGTATCGTAAATGTGAATTACTCAAAGGACTGAATCCCATCATTAATTCTCTTCCGAGTAGATACTACCCGTTAAATGGACGTGAGTCAGCTAGCATAGGAGACTACCGCAGTAGACAGTGCATGCTCTCCTTGTGGAACACGAAAACATTTTCGGAATTATATTGTATATATTACATCAACGGAAACAGTCGAATTACTATTCATCATTTATTTGTAATTGGTTGTATATTTGAACAAACGAATTTCAGTAGTCAATTTGACCTGATTGGATTTTTTACAAAAAATCAATATTTTTTCATCGGACATGCGATTCAAGCGAACTTGTAACAAACTACAAACACTAGATTCTGTATAGGCAAACGTTTAATTTGATTAACATCAGACATGGTCATTTTATTGGTGCGTGTACGTTTGTTAAGCGGAATGATACAGAAAATCAATAAACCGCAATGGAATAAAATCAATGTGGATATTGATTAAATAATGAATGAATGCTCGTAAATTTGAACACGTCTCATGTAGACTCAGTTTACTCATTTGCAATTTAGATGCTTAGCGATATCTTTCCCATATAGAGGAATAACATGTGTCCTATCAATCAGAAATATTTGGGGAAATAAGACTTCATTCATGGGGTATCAGGCCACGTAGACCAAAGATCAAATCGATTAGTTTATTTACCCAGCACAGCGTGATCTCGGCCAAGGTCACATTTGTCACGTGCACACGTGATCCATAGTATCGATTGACCTTGCCTGAGTTCGAGTTGGTCCATTGTTTGTCTACGCAGCATGAGACCCCCTATGATTTTAATTGACAGTTTAGTGGTTTATAAAGTATCACTTATTCACGTTCCATGCTGTGACCATTACCTTCGGACAGACGAAGATTCTTGAAATGTGCATACTGATCAGCACGTAGTGTACACTATCAGTTCAATGAATAAATAAAGTTTCATCCTCCGTTGATTCTTAGTGGTTAACACTCTAATTACCATCGATTCTCTCCCGTATAGCGACGACCAGATTCTGCGCGTAGAACTCGGTCCAGTCTGATCCACCGAAACGGCGTTATTCCAGGCCTGCATTCGCTTTCCGGAATCCATTCGAATGGTGCTTCACGTTTGAACCAAATGAACTGTGACCAAACAAATTCAAAATGTAATCGGGATATTTCCTGTTCAACTGAAGTCCAGGAACTGCGCGAATGTAACAAGGCGAACAAACAGACAGAAGTTAGTTTGAATTTGAATTTGAATTTCAAGCGCGCATTTCGAATAAAAGTCGTTTGTTTTGTACCACACTTACACATCACATTAGGTTGCTGGCTGTTTGCCGTCATCAGGTGAAGACAGTACGATTAGTAAAAATACGTCCTGTAAGAGTGGAAGAGTGAGAAACAAAGTAAGAATTAGAAGCCACTGTTACAAGTCCAACTGGAGCTAATATAACTGTCTCTTCCTGATGATAGCAAACAGTAGAATACCTATTGTGGTGTGTAAGCGGGGGGATGAGAGCATCATAAAACTTTGGCCATCCAAGAGCGCCTTCAGAGTTTGACAATGATTCACTATGTAATTATGTGTTTGAACATCATAGTTTGTCACAAAGTCTAGCGAAAATACTACAGTCTACTACGTTGCAGTTTCGACAAAACGTAAACTCTTCCTCCCTATCCCTCATAATTTTTTACTTTCTCTCCTCCCCATCCTCTCCCTCACTTCCACTCCATCATTCTCTTCCTCAACCTCACCTTTCAGCTCATCTCCCAGCTTCTACCCATCATCATCATCATCATTATCATCAACATCATCATCATCATCATCAACATCATCATCATGTCCATATAACCGTTACATGATAAGACGCTATTCATCGTTTCAATTCCGTGCTATGATGCCCACATATCCGAGCGATGAAGCTACGGAGAGTGGCCGACGTTAGATCTAGCACTGCATACATCAACACGGCTTTGGTCACCTGGTAGATCCCTCCGAAATCATCTGCTGAGGAAGTACTCGCCGGTCGTGCTATTTACGGCGAGATGTGAGCGATTCAGCAATCTCTAAGTGAAGTTCTTTACCGACGGCAATTATCTCATTCTGCGAACGCAGTCATTCAAGTGTTTGACGTAGAAAGTTCTTCCATTGAAGGGAAGCGGTGTGGCGGATAAGGCATTTTCTTCGAACCGAATTTTTGACCAGCAAGAAATGAATACAATTCGTGTTCTAAACTTTATCCCAGACCGATTCATTCATGGAACCTTTCAAGTCCGATTCCTTGACGTTACTACAAGGTACTGCATCTCCATCTGCAAGAAACTGTTAAAAGTGTCATTTGGTGGCCATTGTTTCACACACGATGCTGACATATCACTCCATGGGTTCGCAAAACACGTATGACATTCTACTTGTCCTGAACGAGCGTCGGAGGCTTCGGAATGTTTATTTCTGGTTTTAGGATCAAACACCCAAAATATTTTGATCAAAATGGGCCTACAGGCGAAAAAATGTTCGTTTTTGTCATGCGCAGCTCTCTACACATCAGAAATAAGTCCAGTTTGAGTGCGTGAGTTAAGCAAAACGTGCTTGGTTGGTAATTACTCTGAGATTAACTCCACCTAAAGGATCTTGCTGTCATCGTTGCCAAGTGGACCGAAAATTTAAAGAGCAAAATCAGCATTAGCATCACACGAGAACACGTAGGCTCTCGTGGTGTCCGTTCTTATCAGACAGGGCGCTTGAAAAACTGGAACAATGGTAATCCACGGTTGAATAAGATTGGTACCACTGACCCGTTCCATCATATGTACCTAAACACATGTTTAATGGGGTTAAACCCATAACCACGAATTAAAACATTTATTTGCATGCATTTCCATCACACACACACACCGCACAACCGATTTGGTAGTGTTTGCACTCATCAGGTAGGGACAGTGAGATCAGGATTTGCATGCGCTTGAAACAGTGGATGAATGGTAACCAAGAGCGCTTGTATGCTACTGTTGGATAAGTCTGGTACGACCAACCTGTTCAATCACATGTGTCCAAACACATTTTTCATGTGGTTAAACCCATAACCATGAACCAAAATATTCATTTGCATGCATTTCCATCACACACCTACGACCGGTTTCGTGCTGTTTGCACTCATCAGGTAGGGACAGTAAGATCAGGATCCGCGTGCGCTTGACATAGTGAATAAACGGTTACCAATGCTTTAACTTGTATACTTACTTACTTTACTTTTGTGCGGCTGGCTCCACGGGTGGATTAGCCGGCTTCATTGATGTCTCGGATCGCACCAGCCCACACACGTCGATCGGAGGCGAGATCGTTGCAGATCGTGATCCAGTCTCGTTCCCACCTGCGAACTCCGTAGACGGTACGCAGACCCATTGAGACATCATCATGAAGTTTCTTGGGGGTAGTGTACAAGTATACCACCTTTCCTAGAGTCCCATTGTGGTCACGTCCTTGCTGACAACTCTCTACGCGATTCTAAGTTATTTACTCTTTCGGATGAGCGTTTGATGGAACATATAATATAAAACACAGCAGCATTTTTTCCTACGAATATTTTCATTTTTAATTAGACAGCCGTTATGCTATAAGGTCTGTAGAATTGCAATCCACAATATTACCATGTAAACATTTAATATATCCAAATCAAATTGCCTATTTTCTCTGAAAAAAATACGAACAGACCGTTAACATGTTCATTTGTTGCACACATTTAAACTAAAATCGTTTTAAAAATATTGAAAACCCTCTCGTTAAAAATACGGAACTTTTCAAAAAAACTTTGAAATCTGTTGAATACAGATATGAAATTGAATAATTCAAGATGTTTTTAATTGAGTGTGCAGTAAATCGGAAGCAAATTTGTTGTTAGAACGGTTGCTTAATTAAGAAGCGCCCACTTTGAATTTTGTAACCAAAATTGTTGAGGGTTGTTGTCGAAATTTAATTGGCTTCCGATTACAATTACAACATCTGCTTATCGATAACAGTGCAATACCATTTTAACACACCGAAGTTTGTCCAGAAAGTATTTTGGGATTTAATTGCTGTTCGTTTTGCGTTGCACAATCTCCAGGTTTATACAATTCATAAGGGATTGTAGACCGTTTGCCGTAATCAACGGAGCGAGTAAGACCAGTTTGAGTGAGTCCAGACCCAGTGTAAGATACTCTTAATTCGGAATCGTGCAACGAACCAGGAATTTGATATATCATATCACCGAATTGCTATTTAGTTGTTTCGAGAGACAATTGTGCCAGGTGATCAACTAGATGATACGAGAGACCAAGCCCACCGAGACAGAGAACTGAACAACACAGGATGGATACGAAATGACCAAGCCGAGACTCAGGACACAGGTTCACAGGTCGTAGAGCTGGACAAGGCCAGTGTTTATATAGAACACAAAGGGGTGTGCGGAGTAAGCGGATAAGGACATTGAAGCGTAAGGTTACAACATGTCACAGCATGCACACACACTGTTCGGATAAGGACATTACCGAGGTCGCACGTGTCTTGAGTGAGGTCGCCTCCTCGTCAAGCAATCTAGACGCCTAAAATGTCAATTGTATTGTGGTGCTTATTTTTCCTCGCATTTTACATTCTGCAACCGCTTTCTGGTTATTTGACGCCATCAGGTACTAATAGTACGATCACATACTCTGAGCCTTGAATCAGTTTCCCAAGTGAATAATTTGTTTATTCTACCAGGTTTTAAAACCCAAAAATTCACAATCAAATTTGTTCTCTCAAAACCAATCCATATTCACGATAATTAATTATCGTGGCCCGTTAACCTGTCATATTCGAAATGACCTTGATTATATTGATTTTCTTTTTTTAAAATTTTAGATGATTGCTACACTCGACCTTCCCGGTGATACCACTGGAAACGCTATTTATGTACAAATTCCCTACGTTCCCAGACCTTTAGTTTTTAACCCAAACTTTGAACAAATTTGTCCCTAGTCTTGAAACTTTCTGTCAAATTAATGGATCCTTACCAAGAGCCAATCATCTTGAAGTTATAGGAAGAGGCTTGTCAGACGGTCACACGATTAAATGCTTCCAGATCGATAAACGACCACCTAACAAATCTGTTACGTTTAAATGATCTATTGACATTTCGTATTCAAAATTTTGTACATTCCAAATTATCAATAAAATTTGAATTCAAATCAAATCCCAGAAACTGAAAATGCGATATGTGATTGATCAGGTCAGTGAGATTACGACCGAATGATCTTTGGAAATGCGATCCTAGCATGAGGGCGTGACATCATTGCACTAAATGAAAAATCGATCATAAATATGTTGACCTCTCAATCATTAAAGGTTCGTTCGAACTTGGACCAGCAGGATTGTATCGAAAGAAAATTCAGCGGACGTGAAATAGATCCCCATAAATGTCAACAAAACAATTCACTAGACCAGAAGATTTCCTTTTTCGTGGTCCAAACAAGTCCTTGGTACACTTTGTGAGGAACCGTTTTACAACAGAGAAGGCATCCTCGGATTTCACCTTCTAAAAACAAACATTTACTCAAACATCTTGCGTAATGCTCAGAAACCAACTTTGCCGGTTTCCGTGTTGTAAGAGCTTTGTACGTGTAAACGGAATATAAGCGAACAAATTAATTTATTCTCAGAAAAATTAATAAAAAAATGACGAACAAATCACTTTTCGTGGAGAGTTAGCATAAGACTCAGATCGACAGTCAAGTCGTAAATCGAAAACTGCCATTGATTTATCAACGAAATCGCGAGCTTGGGATAAAATAAAAAAATTGCCAAATTGTTCTGTTCTCGAAAATGGGAAGAGTAATCTACCTCAGCATTTTGTGTAGCGGATCTGTGATATGATGGGTGTATCTTCAATGTTGCATCAGAGACAGTGATTGCACCCTAATAATCTATGCGGTGTTCTCAACCCAACAGCCACGAAAACAGAAGAAGACCGGAATGGAACGTTGATCGGGAGTCCAAGGTTCAAGCGCCCAGTGTGAGCGTTTGGACCGTGGAGATGGTCTGTATTCATATGGTGAACGTGTGGGGGGTACATCATAATCGTGGGAAGGTGCATAGTGGGAACGACGGACGTTGGTTGTCATGGGCGAGTCAGACAATTTGAATTTGAATGAACATGGTGTTTGTTGCTGAAGTACAACATGACTCACCCAACAACAATTTTTCCTCTGTTGCGAACTCCTAACAATGTGTTCTATAGACTTGGACCAAACCGACAAATAAGCGATCATATATTGACTTGTAACCATCTCGAAAAACTCAATCTTGAAATAACCTTGTGACCACTTTTGGTTAACGCCAATCCCATTCGACGAAGATAGAGAAAGGTAATTGGGATGCGTAGACGAGGTGTGTAAGGAAAAGCAGAAGAGTTTAAACACATCAACCAAGATGAAGTGAGAATAATAGCAGTCACATTAGGAAGGTAAACATTGCAATCGATAAGCAAATCAATGAAAAACGAGGATTACGCTGACACCGAACTTGAGACCAAGGTTTGTACCAATTATTTTGACACAACAATTATGACCACTGACCAGCAGATATAATCTTTTTTAAAAGGAAAGAATCTGTACCCTGTAAAGGTTCACGCAACCTCACTGCTATATGTGTGACAGCAGTGCAGTAGAGATATTTCAGCGATTTCTTCGGCACTTAGTACTGGTGGATACCTCCTTTATCATTAGCAGAAATATGCAAAGATATTATAATTCCACATAACGAAGAAGTTATTGTTTAGTTCGAAGACCAAAGTTTGTAACAATTTTTCCGATAAGTACGTTGGAAATTAATCGATTTCCGCATATTTGTGCACAGCTTAGAGGAACAGATCATTAATCTGACGAAATACTAGAATGAAGGGTCGTTACAATCGAAAATATGAAAACAATGAGATTGGATAACTTTTATAAGTAAAAAACATTTTTACATTTTACGCCTTACTGACCAATATATTTATTGATTGAACTCTCGTGTTTGAGGTAACCGCAAGCTGGCTGTAAAGACAAAGATGTTGGTATACAGCATGTGAGTACTAAATGCTTTACTAGCGGCATTGAAACCTGGACCACCCACGCAAGACACGAACCGAAGCTGAATGCTTTCCATCTACGAAGCACCCACCGTATCTTGAACATATCGTGGATGGACAGAGTAAATGATGCTGAACTGCTTTCAAAAGCAAGTCTACAGAGCATGTTCACTCTATTGCGACAGGGCCGCATGCGGTGGCTCCGTCATGTCTACAGAATGGTAATTGGTCGTATTCCGAAAGATCTATTCTATGGTCAGTTGCAATTAGGAAGTCGACCATTGGGCAGACCGCACTTGCGGTACAAAGTCGTTTGCAAAAGAGATATGGAAGCGCTTGGCATTGACCCCGCGAGTTGGGAAGAACTTGATCTTGACAGCTTATATAGGGTGCATTGTTTAAAATGTCGTCTGCAAAATTGGAAGGAGCAGATACAACTCTTGACTTCTGAACGCAGATCACGGCGTGCAACTGACGCTCTACAACCGAGTTCTAACTATCGTTCCAAGTGCAGTGGGAGAGATTGTTCCTCCCGAATCGGACTGTTTTGTCATTCAAAAAGCTGTGCAGCATGGGACAATTATGCGATTGTGATGTACATCCATGGTAGATATCGACCTAAGTAGGCCAAAAATATGAATACTTCACCACGCTTGCTTGTTATCAACATTTTGTGAATGAGATATATTGATGTAGACGAAATAAAAAACCTTCGACCCCAGCAAGCAAATCGATATTATGATCGTTCCTTACACATGCGTGATGGAATCAAGGTGTATGGATTTTATTAGAGGGGAACATATGATCTACATCTAGTTTCCCCATCCTGAATCACATCTAGTCCTTGACACACATACTATCACAAATCCAAGTAGATTATTCAAAGTTGTATCAAATTCTTCCAAT
>JACCGJ010001159.1:35484-49199 GCA_013407085.1 Atriophallophorus winterbourni
GATGCCTGTTGAGTGTCCGCGAGATAGCACTACTACATCTCCAATTAATATTGCCATTATTTGATTGTTTCTCGAACCAAAACTCGTTTCCCATGTAAATTAATGTCCGTCGACCTTTGCTACTTGTACCATATTCAAGAGTCATTGCACACATTTGAATATCTTCTTATCTTAAATCATATCTTAAATACCAACCTTGGGGATTAAGTGTCTCGAGATTACGTGACCGCACACCGCAATAAGATCTTTCGAGTAGCATGCAGTCAAAGTTGAATCCTGAATATTAACATGTAAACATTTGATACATCCAAATCATATTGCCAATTCTCTCTAGAAAATTTCGAACAGACCGTTAACATGTTCATTTGTTGCACACTTGTTTATAATATGAACTAATATAAACTAAAATCTTTTTAAAAATATTGAAAACCCTCTCGGTAAAAATATGGAACTTTTCAAAAAAACTTTGAAATCTGTTGAATACAGACATGAAATTGAATAATTCAAGATGTTTTTAATTGATTGTACAGTAAATCGAAAGCAAATTTGTTGTTACAACGGTTGCTTAATTAAGAAGCGCCCACTTTGAATTTTGTAACCAAAATTGTTGAGGCTTCCGATCACAATTACAACATCTGCTTATCGATAACAGTGCAATACCTTTTTAACACACCGAAGTTTGTCCAGAAATTATTTTGGGATTTAATTGCTGTTCGTTTTGCGTTGCACAATCTGCAGGTTTATACAATTCATAAGGGATTGTAGACCGTTTGCCGTAATCAACGGAGCGAGTAAGACTAGTTTGAGTGAGTCGAGACGCAGTGTAAGATACTCTTAGTTCGGAATCGTGCAACAAGCCAGGAATTTCAAATATCATTTCAACAAATTGCTATGTAGTGGATTAGAGAGACAGTTGTGCCAGGTGATCAACTAGATGATACGAGAGACGAAGCCCACTGAGACAAAGAACAGAACAACACAGGATGGATACGAAATGACCAAGCCGAGACTCAGGACACAGGTTCACATGTCCTAGAGCTGGGCAGGGTCAATGTCTATATAGAGAACAGAAAGGGGTGTTCGAAGTAAGCGGATAAGGACATTGAAGCGTAAGGTTACAACATGTCACAGCATGCATACACACTGTTCGGATAAGGACATTACCGAGGTAGCAGGTGACTTGGCTCAGGTCGCCTACGGGTGAAGCAATCAAGACGCCTAAAATGTCAATTGTATTGTGGTGCTTATATTTCCTCGCATTTTACATTCTGCAACCGCTTTCTGGTTATTTGACGCCATCAGGTACTAATAGTACGATCACATACACTGAGCCTTGAATCAGTTTCCCAAGTGAATAATTTGTTTATTCTACCAGGTTTTAAAACCCAAAAATTGAAAACCAAATTTGTTCTCTCAATACCAACCTATATTCACGATAATTAAATATCGTGGGTGGTTATCGTGTCACATTTGCTATGACCTTGATTTTATTGATTTTCTTCATTTCAAATTTTAGATGATTGCTACACTCGCTATTCCCGGTGACACCACTGGAAACGCTATTTATGTACAAATTCCCTACGTTCCCACACCTTTAGTTTTTAACCCAAACGTGACATCAACTTTGAACAAATTTGTCCCTAGTCTTGAACATTTCTGTGAAATTAATGGATATTTACCAAGAGCCAATCATCTTGAAGTTATCCGAGGAGGCTTGCCAGACGGTCACACGATTAAATGCTTTCAGATCGATAAACGACCACCTAACAAATCTGTTACATTTAAATGATCTATTGACATTTCTTATTCAAAATTTTGTACATTCCAAATTATCAATAAAATTTGAATTCAAATCCAATCCCATAAACTGAAAATGCGATATGTGATTGATCAGGTCAGTGAGATTACGACCGAATGATCTTTGGAAATGCGATCCTAGCATGAGGGCGTGACATCATTGCACTGAATGAAAAATCGATCCCAAATAGGTTGACCTCCCAATCATTAGAGGTTCGTTCGAACTTGGACCAACACAATCGTATTCAAATAAAAATCCGAGGACGTGAAATAGATCCCCATAAATATCAACGAAACAATTCACTAGACCAGAAAATTTCCTTTTTCGTGGTCCAAACAAGTCCTTGGTACACTTTGTGAGAAACCGTTTTACAACAGAGAAGGCATCGTCGGATTTAACCTTCTGAAAACAAACATTTACTTAACCATCTTGCTTAATGCTCAGAAACCAACTTTGCCGGTTTCCGTGTTGTAAGAGCTTTGTACGTGTAAACGGAATATAAGCGAACAAATTAATTTATTCACAGAAAAATTAATTAAAAAAACGAACAATTCGCTTTTGGTGGAGATTTAACATGAGACTCAGATCGATAGTCACGTCGTAAATCAAAAACTGCCATGGATTCATCGACTAAATCGCGAGCTAGGGATAAAAGAAAAAAATTTGCCAAATTGTTTCATTCACAAAAATGGGAAGAGTTAATGACCTCATCAAGTTTATTTAGCGGATGTGTGTTATGATGGGTGTATGTGAGACAGTGGTTGGGTCCTAACAATCTATGCGTTGTTCTTAACCCAACAGCCAGGAAAACAGAACAAGACCAGAATGGGACGTTGATCGGGAGTCCAAGGTACAAGCGCCCAGTGTGTGCCTTTGGACCGTTGAGATGTTCTGTATTTATATGGTAACCACAGAGCGAACGTGTGAGGGTACATCGTATTCGTTGGAAGGTGCATAGTGGGAACGACGGATGTTGGTTGTCATGGGCGAATCAGACAATTTGAATTTGAATGAACATGGTGTTTGTTGCCCAACAACAATTTTTCCTCTGTTGCGAACTTGTTAGGAGGGTACCCTCCTAACAATGTGTTCTATAGACTTGGACCAAACCGACAAATAAGCGATCATATATTGACTTGTAACCATCTCGAAAAACTCAATCTTGAAATAAACTTGTGACCTGTTTTGGTTAACGCAAATCCCATTCGACGAAGAAGAAAAGGTAATCGGTATGCGTAGACGAGGTGTGTAAGGAAAAACAGAAGAGTTTAAACACATCAATCAAGATGAAGTGAGAATAATAGCAGTCACATTAGGAAGGTAAACCTTGCAATCGATAAGCAAATCAATGATAAACGAGGATTACGCTGACACCGAACTTGAGATCAAGGTTTGTACCAAATATTTTGACACAACAATTATGACCACTGACCAGCAGATATAATCTTTTTTAAAAGGAAAGAATCTGTACCCAGTAAAGGTTCACGCAACGTCACTGCTATCTGTGTGACAGCAGTGCAGTAGAGATATTTCAGCGATTTCTTCGGCACTTAGTACTGGTGGATATCTCCTTTATCATTAGCCGAAATATGCAGAGATATTATAATTCCACATAACGAAGAAGTTATTGTTTAGTTCGAAAACCAAAGTTTGTAACAATTTTTCCGATAAGTACTTTGGAAACTAATCAATTTCCGCATATTTGCGCACAACGTTGAGGATCCGATCATTAAACTAATGAAGGACGTAGAAATAATAGGAGGAAGGCTTGCTTCAATCAAAAATATGAACAAAATAGAGATTGGACAACTTTTTTAAATACAACATTTTTTATATATTACAGCTTACTTACCAAAATATATATTGATTGAACTGTCGCATTTGGAGAAAGATGATGGTATACAGCGCGTGCGTACTAAATGCTTTACTGTATGTCAGTGAAACCTGGACCACCCACGCAAGACACGATCGGAAGCTAAATGCTTTCCATCTACGAAGCAACCGTCGTATCTTGATCATATCGTGGATGGACAGAGTGACTAATGCTGAAGTGATTTCAAATGCTGGTCAACACAGCATGTTCACCGTATTACGACAGCACCGTCTGCGTTGGATTAGTCATGTCTACAGAACGGAAAATGGTTGTATTCCGAAAGATCTACTCTATGGTGAGTTGCAATTAGGAAGTCGACCATTGGGCAGACCGCACTTGCGGTACAAAGTCGTTTGCAAAAGAGATATGAAAGCGCTTGGCATTGACCCCGAGAGTTGGGAAGAACTTGATCTTGACAGCTTATATAGGAGGCATTGTTTAAAACGTCGTCTGCAAACTGGGAAGGAGCAGATACAGCTCTTGAGTGCTGAACGCAGATCACGGCGTGCAACTGACGCCCATCGACCGAGTTCATTGCAAGCGCTGCGGGAGAGATTGTTCCTCCCGAATCGGACAGTTTAGTCATTCAGAAAGCTGTGCAGCATGGGAAAATCATGCGATTGTGATGTACATCCATGGTAGATATCGACCTGAGTAGGCCAACAATATCAATACTTTACCACGTTTGCTTGTTATCAACATTTTGTGAATGAGATATATTGATGTAGACGGAATAAAAAACCTTCGACCCCAGCAAGTAAATCGATATTATGATCGTTCCTCACACATGCGTGATGGAATCAAGGTGTATGGAATTTATTAGATGGGAACAAATGATCTTCCTCTAGTTTCCCCATCCTAAATCACATCTAGTCCTTGACACACAGACTATCACAAATCCAAGTAGATTATTCAAAGTTGTATCAAATTCTTCCAATGCAACACGCTGGCTAGCTTAATAATATAGAATTCCAAACAGAAATATCTAAAAATGTCTACGTTTTGGAGATTTGTAACCAGGAAATTTACATTTATTCACGCAACAGAGGCCCTGGAAGTCGTATGTATAAGAAAGGGGAATTATCTTGACAGTGGCCTTTCGAGTCGAGAGGAACTTGTGACCTTTACTTTAGAGGTACTGGGTGAAGCAACTCTTTCAATCAGATCTTGCTTTTGCTTGCACAGCGTACATCACATCGTGGTTGAAACAGTTTCTCCAAAATCGGACTGTTTACTGATTTTAAAACGCTGCGAAGCGGATGTTGGTCATGTACTTGTAATGTACATAATTGGTTGACAAAAGAAACGAAATTACAACAAGCGCCGGATAAAATCCACAATGTCCATGAGCAGAAACAAACCCCCAATTTAAGATTACAGGTTGCTTTGTTTTTGCTTTTAATAAAGGATGAAAAATCACCCCTGGTAAATACGCTAAAACATCTTCAGTCATCAGTTAATAAAGTATCCAATTTAATCTTGCATCAACCAACCATGGGACTTTGTGAGGACGTGTAATGTGTTATACCTCAGAAAACGTCTTTGTTTTGGTTTCAGATACATCGTAGATTCTAACCTACAATTGATGTTTTATCATCTTATCCTGTTGGAGTGAGCACGAAACCTTTGACACTCAATTAATGCGGTGAATTCACTTAACAAACTTCACTCTCATTCAACCGAACACAGGGAATTTAATTTTTGTAAGACAGTTACTCGTTTTCCGCTTGAATAATCTGAAAAGTTGTGGTGTATGGAGCGTACACTTGTTGTGCTCTCTGTCACATAAAGAGAAAACGTCTTCGCCAAGGTTTCTGCATTCAATAAGCTGAGGTGTCGTTGTTGCAATGTGGTTCAGATCAGAGGAGCGATATGGAATTGGTGTTTGGTGTTTGACAGAGAAACTAATTATCACATCTGCAATGATCAGAATGAAAGATTCCGGTTGTGGAGTTAAGAAAAATTGAATTCGAGTGTATTTTAGAACAATACTGCGTAAGATTCTGTAATTTGTTTCACATTATCCGATTAAACTCGTGTCTTAGTTCAGCTAAATCTCTTATCTTTCATTCGATCTTAGCGCCGCTCTTGCTTATCAGTAGTCAATTCAATTCAATTCAATTCAATTTAATGGTCTAAAAAGCATATTGCTTTACAAAACCACAGAATAATATGCAAATTACGAATAACATAGGTACTCAAAACGGGATTTGTTTGCTTACTGAGCAGTTCAGGAAACAGGTAAAAATCCATAGAGCAGAAACTGTTTTCAATCGGTTGGATGGCATATTGGGTCAAGATGTATAGTTTACTTCGATGCATGGGTTCAAAGTTGAAAACATTTATGGTGTGGAATATATAGGTTCAATGTTTGGATTGGTCGACATGAAGTTGTCCAAATTCGATTTGAATATACCCAAGTTGGGTGAATGTGCAACATTACAGGGTGGGGAGTTCGACGTAAAACATACGCGTACAGAATAAAAATATCTTCGACAGTTTAGTCTCGAATCGGGAATAAGTACTGAGTAGTCATGACTCCGGCTGGTTCGGGTGGTAATCGTGTGAATAGTTTTTTCAGGGGATGGTTGGGGGTATGCAATATATTGAACATAAGAATCAAATCACCTCAAGACAGCGGTAGCGAGAGTCGAAGAGATTGAGACTTGTAATAGGATCTTCGTATTGTTTGTGCTTTAAACCAAGTACGAGCTTGATGGTCCGATGTTATAATCTCTGCAAGAGGCTGATGTCCTTCTGTAGCCAGGGTGACCAAGTCTGAAACGCATACTCCATGGTGGCCTGAAGTACGTATTAATTATTCGATGGATATGCACTATCAGAAGAGATGTTTTTGATCAGTCTGTTGCCTTCGCGAAAGGGACGATCGAAAATAATGTCTCGAATTAAATCCTTAGGAACACAGATCAGTCCTGTGAGAACCTCAATGCCTCTTCTGATTAGCACAACATTCTTTTCCAGGATTCTGGGAAAATTTAGATTAGCTGTGTGACTAATTAATCTAAATAATTATAACTCCATCCTAGATAGCATTCAATCCCTCACTGCAAAAACCGTTAGCCTATCAAAGTTGATTATTATTATTATTATTATAGTATACAGTTTTTAATTTAAAACAAGGAAATTTGCTGAAAAACCGATTTAGCATATCTACCCGGAAGCGGCTGTCCAGCGTTTCGTCAAGCATGACGTTTGAATAGTTTAATGTGGTATTTAATTGTTGTTTAAAGGGGATTTTGAAATGAATATGGTTGACAAAATTATCGCTATGATGGGCAGGACACTATCAGTACTCATGAACTAACAAGCAGTGAAATCCTGAGTGTTTAGCGCTTGAATGTGGAAGACTATTAGGCGGACAAGTATTAAAAATCCATGGATGTTTTAACACATTCCGGTTTTGCTTTCTCTAGAATATGATACAGTGTAAATGCTCGAACTCGCTGTGTTGACTTAGTCTCCACAAAAGGTGGAAGATATTATTACGATTAAACGCGTGTTTAAATCGCTGTAAGATTGAACGTCTTTGTAACACTAAACCCATCGCAAGATACATCAACACATATCAACATGCTTACACACATGGATTGACAGCAACTGGAATATTTTCCGACAGTGTTCTGTGGGTACTGCTCATAATAATCTTCGATAGCTTCATGAAACTAGTACTCCCACGGATAATTACCATAAAGTTCCCGATGGATCCAGAAGGACACGGCTTTGTTGCAACGTGTATACTACCGCGACTGAAACACACAACATACAACTAGCGGATTGCAACGTCAAACCTATTTGACTGTTCTACCACCGAGTCAGTGAATTGGCAACTTGAAAATCTGTTTATTCGGTAAGCAGTACGCGGTAGCCGATCTCATCGCTACATGTGAGCCATTACACCGTGTAGATCAAACTTGCGAGAGTTTTTTTTCACTGTCCGA
Source organism: Atriophallophorus winterbourni (assembly GCA_013407085.1). NCBI lineage: Eukaryota > Metazoa > Platyhelminthes > Trematoda > Plagiorchiida > Microphallidae > Atriophallophorus > Atriophallophorus winterbourni. The sequence goes on from JACCGJ010001159.1 coordinate 43,115, forward strand.
GTTTGTTTTATATGGAACTCTCTGCTCCTACACATCATTTGTGCATTATGCCAGAACATGTTCAATATTGAACTTGACAAGGATTCAAGGATTCGAGGATTTAAGTTTAAAAAGTTTATACTTTTCTACACAGCCGAGTTAAGGTATGCATGAAAATGTGAAAAATATAATAGTATAACAGGAATAAGCAATATAAAACGTAAGGCTCACGAATGATGTTCTGTTGCGTGTGTTAGTCCCATTTAACATTAAACATCGCCATGCAAGAAAATTCCACTACATTTTGGGTTAGTGATTTTCATGTAGCGCAAGTACATCAAAATAATGGCGCCGACAATCAATACAGGAACTTATGGAGTAAAGGGATAAGGTATGTCCGCGTGTCACTTTTACATCACACACATCAAGCAAGTGTTTTAGTGGATGACCTTCGGTAGACACAATTCTATAGGTCAGAATAATATCGCGTCGTATCCTCCTTTGGGTAAAGTCGCATAGACTCAGGCACTGCAATCCTTAGGTGAAAGGAACATTGCGAAGATTTATCACTAACTTTATTGCTCCGTGATCGATTTTATCAAAGATAGCAATATCTATTCGAAGCTAATGAACCCAGACATCTACCGCATGCTTCATCGTATGGCGAAGCTGGACGTTCATAATGCTCGGTAACGTTATAATCAAGAATCTTACATAAATGTTTCGAGAGATACCTAGCAATCAGTTGGCCTGTCGATATATATTCTGGCAGCGATCCGTGCTCTTCACGTTTCCATTAAACCATACCCCAAGATCTTTACCCAACGAGTTTCGTGCCAAGATTTCGGTACCCAATCGATATGTCCAAGTATGTGTGAACCAAATCAAACCGCACACCTCAGCACATAAGGTGATTTTCCATCCTGACAGAACATCTTTATACTTTTATGCATTCCAGTTATTTTTTATAATCCATGTTTACAGTAAGATATTTGATGTATAGACCATTGAAACCTTGAACTACGTTGCACTACATGTACAAAATTAATCATTTATAATAATGTAATATAATGCATAAGCGATTTGAAAACTCACCGTGCGTTCATACACCGAGGCATTAAAACCGTTTTGCAATAAATATGTGTCCAGATTTCAGATGAATATCTGGATGTTGGGAGCGGCAACTATGATTTCAGGGATTGAAATATCCCGAGTGATAGATTCAACTTACTTATTGATATGAGGCGTTCGTCTTTCTCTCTTAATCTCGTAATTTCCTGTAATACAAATTTATGGCAATGTGTAGTGCTGGTAACAGTTCACCGAATATAAAATCTCCAAACTCGAATCTTGCTTTATTTAGTGGCAAGTGTTAATCTTCACCATTTTACGTTCAGAAATCAATTAACAAATTGTGTATTGAGCTTTAATTTTCCGAGCTGACTCTTTTTATGTTCATGTTAATCCAACAGCCAGATTGATGTTGAGTTTTATCGAGAAAAAAATTCTCGTCGCGTTGATTTTGACAGAAGTGCGTAAATTTGACAGAGACAAGACCGTCAGATAAGCATCTTACGACATGTTCACATAAGAGGAAGCTGATGAACAATTTATTGATTTGAAACGGTGAAGGTCAACATGAATGCGAGTGATCACGTGAACATTTTGAATTTGAATTGACTCGAGGGTTCAGAAAATTGGTTAAATTGGAACTGCGGAGGAGTTGATGCTGTCCGTATTGACGAATTACGAACAGCCAACAGAAGCACAAGCTATGACGAGCAAATATTTTGAAAGATGTTGACAACGACAATTTGAGAAAAGCAATGATTTCATAGTATGAATTATGGGGACTCTTGTTAAATGCCTCGACAATACTGGAACATTTTTTATGATAGAACACACTACGCGCTAGAAATTAAAACAAACTTGGCGCCCATGAAAATTTCAAATTCAATCGTTTCAATTAAAAAAAGATAAATTTTCAGGCGCATGCGGATCCTGATCCTATTGTCCCTACCTGATGAATGCAAACAGCACAAAACCTGTCGTGGGGTTTGAGTAAGGAAAATGCATGTTAATGAATATTTTGATAAATTTTCTCATTTCAAATTTTTTATCTATTCAACCATAAACCAATCTGTTGGGATGTCTTCCCTCGTACACCACAAAATTTTCTTAAAGACAAACATAAAAAAATAAATGGCGTCAACGCTGCAATTGTAATCTCACAAAAATTGTTACAGAATGATTTTGATCAACATTATGCCTCAATAAAAATCACAAAGCAAATAATGCGTTTATATTTGTGACCACTCATCCGTGCCAAGCCTGTCGAAATATTCACAGTTGATCACGACGGTCCATAATGGAAGCAGTGAACTCGAATTTCGCTCTTATTTAAACTCCGGGTGGGGGGATCCGGATCCCCAATCATCACCACTGTAGTCCTACGCCTTAACGAACTGTTCTGCCGTCCACCGTTTGACCGATCGCAATTGAGCGTTCATGAACTGTTCTCCAGACTGGCACAATTGAGTAGCTTTGTTTACCCGACCAGTCCAGATCGAGCCAGCAACATCTATTGTAGTCACCCAAATAAGCATATCTTCGCGTCAATTCTTCCCATCGGATACAGTGTAAGCTAAATGCGATTAGATCTGATGGGCACTGATGTTTACGCGATATTTGGAGAATATTTTGTTTATATTTGTGACTACTCATCCGTGCCAAGCCCATCGAACTATTCACAAATTTGATCACGATGGTCCACAATGGAAGCACTGGACTCGAGCTCATCAGCAGTGCATATCCTTTGCTTCGGGGATGGTATTCGAACCCCCGACCATCACCATTGTAGTCCCACGCTTTAATGACCTGGGCTACCGTCCACCGCTTGACCGATCGCAATTAAGCGTTTATGAACTGTTCTTCAGACTGGCACATTTGAGTAGCTTTGTTTGCCCGACCACACCAGAAGGAGCCAGCAAAATCTGTTGTGGTCGTCCAACCGAACAGATCTCCGTGTCAGGTCTTCCCATCGGATACAGTGTAAGCTAACAGCGATTAGATCTGATGGGCACTGATGTTTAAGCGATATTTGGAGAATGTGTTGTTTTATATTAGTGACTACTCATCCGTGCAAAGTCCATTGAACTATTCAAAAAGTTGATCACGACGGTCCATAATGGAAGCACTGGACTCGAGCTCATCAGCAGTGCATATCCTTCTCTTCGGGTGGGACTCGAACCCCTGACCATCACCATTTGCCGTCTACCATTTGACTGATCGGAATTAAGCGTTTATGAACTGTTCTCCAGAATGACACGTTTGAGTAGCTACGTTTGCCCGACTAGTCCTTAAGGAGACAGCAAAATCTGTTGTGGTCGCACAACCGAACAGATCTCCGTGTCAGGTCTTCCCGTGGGATACAGTGTAAGCTAACGGCGATTAGATCTGATGGAAACTGATGTTTAGGCGATATTTGGAGAATGTGTTGTTTTATATTAGTGACTACTCATCCGTGCAAAGCCCATCGAACTACTCACAAAGTTGATCATGACGGTCCATAATGGAAGCACTGGGCTCGAGTTTCGCTCTTATGTGAGCTCATCAGCAGTGCATATCCTTCAATTCGGGGGTGGGATTCGAACCCTCGACCATCACTATTGTAGTCCCACGCCTTAACGACCTGGGCTACCGTCCACCGTTTGACTGATCGCAATTAAGCGTTTATGAAATGTTCTACAGACTGGCACATTTGAGTAGCATTGTTTTCCCGACCAGTTCAGAAGGAGCCAGCAGCATCTGTTGTGGTCGCCCAACCGAACAGATCTCCGTGTCAGGTCTTCCCATCGGATACAGTGTAAGCTAACACCGATTAAATCGGATGGGCACTGATGTTTGAGCGATATTTGGAGAAATATTGTTTACATTTGTGACTACTCATCCGTGCCAAGCACATCGATATATTTACAAAGTTGATGAGCTCAAATAAGAGCGAAATACACATACGGCTTGAATACCGCTAGTACCGTCAATACCGAATACATCTTTATATCCTCAAGATTCAATACTTCTAGACCCTGTTTAACCAGTAAGCTAGAGCAGAGAGTTGAAAGATCGTTTAATTGAGAATTATGTTCACACCTTAAATGGCAATGAGACCGGCTACCTCGGCAGGTAAACGCAATTTTTATTAAGGAAGTTCACCTCCACAATCGAATGAATTGGCCTTAAGACTGACGAAGCTGGTGTCTGTGAAGCACCAAAATTGGTCAACTAAAAGTTTCTCAAAGATGAAAAGTTTAATCCTAGTCCACCTAGTTGACACCCAGTGAAAACAGATGATGCGTTTTGGTAGTTTTCGCAAAAACGTGTATCGAACACTTTGTTGGAGCACGTTGGGATCAAAATGCTTCGAAAGAAGCAATCAGGTCGTGATTTCTCATTACCCTCGCCAACATCGATATCGACCGAACCAAGCAAGCCAGTGACCATTTAGAAGGTGGAGTAGATATCCTCATCTGATGTTTCTCATCAGATCTATCCATGAGTTGGAAAGCGATGCAGCACACAGGGGCTGTGCCCTCTGTAGTCATTAGGAAGGGAAATAATACTAGCATGGTAAATCTAGGCCACATATCAAAAGACTAGTATTTGACCAGTTAGTTTGCATGATTGTTTCACTTCATGATGTTGATTTCATTTCTCTCAGAGATAATCATATCGATCAACAGCTCAAAGACACCAGCCCCCTCTGACACAACAAAAGAGCAGGAAATACCCAAAATCTCCTCTCGCAACGATTGGCGTTTCGGAAGATTTGAATGAGTTGAGCGTCTACCGATCCGTGTAATAGTAGGGGAAGAACGACGGCAGCTGCTGAACGAAATGTCATTTGTCAAGGTCGGTCGAGCGAACCAATCGCGGTGAGAGCTAGGCACGAATTTCATTGGCCAATCAGTTCAAGGTCAGATCCGGTGTAGTCACTCTCAAAATGCGATTAGTTGCGATTAGTTAATTCGCATGCAGTTAACATCTCTGTGTATGCTTCTTCATCATCCACGTTATATACATCTGGGCTATTTGAGATCAAATACCCAGGCGTGTTAACAGTTGACGCAGTGAGGGATGAATTGTAACGATATTGGCGACCGTTGTGGGGTGGTTGAATTGGTCTGGAATGTTATGGAGAAAAAATAGACGTCGGGACATTCCATGCCAACGAACTCGAGTTAGGTTACGTGATTTCCCTTATAATTAATCAAAAAAAGAAGTAAACTGGAATGTTATAAGGTTTATTGCACCTGATTTTACTGTCTCAACCTGATGAATGCAAATGGCCAGAATTCGGTAGTGGTGTGTAAGTGCGCGGTATGTGTGCAACACATTAATTTGGTGATCCATAAGCGCCTTGAGTGCTTGACCACGAGTCACTATGTGATTGTGTGTTTGAACATCGTCGTTTATTGTACGAACCGTATGTAACAGTGGCATTCAAGTTTAACTTGGTTTACCGCTTTTCCACTGTTCCAAGGCTCACTAAACCTAATCATACTGTCTCCACATGATGACGGCAAAAAGCTAGATACTGGTAGTGGAGTGTTACAGTGAAGAGTATGAGTATGAATCTATATAAAGAAATATGGTTCATCACGATTTCGAATTTCCAATACATAACAATATATTACCAATATCTTCGCAATAACACAACTATGCTCTATATTATATCGCATTCAACAACATTGCAATTATTACGAAATCTCGTTCGGAATACATTGGCCCCTAATGATTGTTCGATCGAATTAATATCAATTAGTGACAATACAATCAATGCATTGTTTGACATTTTGTTATAATTAAGCTTTCACTTATTTATTACCAGTATTTTATGGCAGCCTCTCATTTGGAAAGCAGTAAAATAGAAAGGAACCGCACTGCTGTGATCCAACTAAGAAAGCGTAAACATTGTCACATTGTCGATTCCAGTACATCAGGGCTTCACAGCTTGTCGGTAATCGTATTAAGAGATCGATAATTGAATTGTTTGTTCACCAGGCGTGTATAATCGATCAATATATTATGGGGCTCACATCCCCATCCC
>JACCGJ010001160.1:6752-20382 GCA_013407085.1 Atriophallophorus winterbourni
AAAAAAAAAAAAACCAACACACAACGTACCGTGGCTGTCGGTGTCATGGATGAATATTCGTCTAAAAACGGAATTGTTACTTGGACAAAGAGGAAGTACGCTTGATAAAACTCATCTCCGTACATTGATTAAGAAGAATGTATAATTCTTTTGCTGCAACCACGGAGGGCAGTTTCAAACATGCACCCGTGACCAAATGCCTTCACGATCCAAGAAGTTTTGGTCATAAAAAGCTATAGCTTTACAATTACCGTATCATAGTAAATATTGTTCGGGAAAAGGTTATAAAATAAAAATGTACTGTTAGTATGCGCAAGTGAATACTCCATAGGTCGAGGCGCAGGGGTGTTTAAATTCGAATTCTCGCAAATTCGAAGGTATGGTTCATGTTGGAACTGCAGCAGGTATTTTTATTCTGTGCGTGTGTGTTTTATTTGGAATTCCCTAACGGCCAATTTGGTGAACTTCAACAGTATAGCGATATACGAATCGAAACTTGACGACTACATAAGAGCTAATCATAATGTTGCCCCCATTTAGTAACAAATTACACCAGTCTGAGTGCCGATTCATTTAATCTATCCATGTATATACTGTTATATCTAAATTTCTGCAATGTAGTTATTGTAAAATAAATTGATTTTCAACCAGAAATCTCGAATATTGGAATGATTACCACTCACAGTTAGCTGTACTAAAACCCGCGAACATACCGGCTCTCATCAAATGTAAGATCGTACTGTTCGCGGACGATATAAAAGTGTGGTCGAAGATCAGTAAGACGACAGACTGCGAACTCCTCCAGAAGGATCTGGACAACCTCCAGATTTGGTCCCTGAAAGATCGCCTATTTTTCAATTTCCAAAAGTGTCACATGTTAAACCTCCAGTATTTTCTTGGTACAGACAGCCCATCGTGGACCATGGAACAAAAGGACTTGGGTGTGTTAATAAGCAACACCCTAGGGATGTCGAGCCACTGCAACTCCGTCTATCGCAAAACATCACAGAAATGGTCACTCCAAAAGAGAATTTCGGTAGGTTCTCAAAACGGACAATTCCCTGGATTATAAATACGTACATTAGACCCACGATGGAATATGCAGTTCAAGCATGTTCGCCATGACCTAAGAAGAATATATCATCGAGCTACCAAACTTTTCACCGTACTCAGCCGGAAACCATACAATGAGCGAACAAAAACCCTGAATTTATTCGATTATGCACGTCGTAGTCTCCGGAAGGATTTGATTTTGGTTTACAATATTTTGAATACCGAAAATCACCTCTACAATTTACCTCTAAAATTTACGAAACTCGCATAATACAATAGCTCACACATTTATTTTAACTATCCCTCACTCGAAACGCAACTGCAGACGACATTTTTTGCCGTGCGAGTTTGTTTTACTTGGAACAATCTGCCAGATAATGTTGTAAACTCGCCAAATCAGCAAAAAGTCGTGATGCCTTGTTGACCCTAAACCCGTGCATCGAAGAAAACTATACATTTTAACACCATGCATCTACACCAATGGAAAAAGATTTGTGCACTTTGGATTTTTACCTGATTCTTGAACTGCTCAGTAAGCAATCGGATCCCATTTTTGCTTGTTATATTATTCGTAATTCCCATATTATTCTGTGGTTTTTGTAAAGCCATGTGCTTTTTAGACCAATAAAATGGAATTGAATTGAATTGAATGCACATCTGCGTTAGACTTCCACTCGATTACCATCATCACACTAAACAATCGGCATTCCAAATTTTTGTTTCTCGTACGCTTTACAGAACGAGCGGTGTCACAGTGTGAAAACCATCTCGCGTGCCAGATTTCAATGTTACGTAACCAGGATTGCACAATCAGTTGCGCAACGCGAGTGCAGTGTTGTGTTTTTTGAGAAAAAATTTCAGGTGAGGTATGCACATCAAAATAGCTAAATTTTAGCTTAATCACCTATTCATCCAAACATTTATTCATAGATGATAAGTGGGTAAAAAGCTATGCTTTACAAGACCCACAAAAATGTTCATCGGGTCGGATGGTAAAAATAACAAATTATTGTTAGAATATTGAATACCTGTTTCATCGGTAAGAAGCACGTGGTAGCAGATCTCATGGCTACAAGTAAATTATTCTACATTCTATATCAAATTGTCGAAGGTTCCTCTGTCCGAGTTTGTTTTATATGGAACTCTCTGCCTCCACAATTCATTTCTGAATCATGACCAAGTATGTTAAATGCTAAACATGACAAGTATATGTTGACCAAAACCAACCTCGCACCTGAATACACTAGCTGAATTTCCATATTGATAAAACATTTGTGTCTTTTTTAATCTATGGTTACTGTAAAGTATCTGCTTTTGGGACCATTAAAACTTTGAATTAGAGTGAACATGCTTCGTGACCAGCATTAAAAATCACTCTTTAGTATATGTATGATGCAGATCGTGCATTCGGCTTTTAGATGATGCCAGCTAAACACGGGACAGGGAATACCTGAATGAAGTTGCTCGAATTTATCAAACGCTCATTACCAAACGATATGCTGCTTTCCAGACTCAAGCATTTGCTTTTCCAGCATCCGCAATATAATGAACTTCCAATCTACAATTGCCTTCTGACGACGGTAAATACAGGATATGCACCCTACTAGGTCAGCTCCGTCTTCATAGAACTGGTCATGTGTACAGAATGAAAAAACGGAATGTATTCTAGTTGATTTCCTCTATAGAATGTTGAAATCAGGAAGTCGGACATTTAGCGTTGAAAGCACTGTGCAAATCGTCATCTCCAGGCGCGGCAAGAGTAAATACTGCTCTACAATTGAGTCTTGAGTTATAACGGACAACTTGAATGACTCCGTGTATTCTTAATGGAACTGACATTGATCAAATTGCAGGAAGTGTGATTTTCCATTCGCAGTATTTTACATGCTGGGATCATGTCGCCCTTTACTCTTCTTGGATTAAAATCGGTCAATCCCAGCATGGCCATTCGCTCTTGATATGGGATATGCTGCATTCCATCAACTAGCTTCGCCGCCCGATGCTATATTTTACCCAGCAATCCATTGTGTTTACGCAGCCACGGTGCCAAAACGGTATCATGGATTCTATTGTTGGGTGAGGCACACCCATTTGTGTTCTCTATATAAACACTGGCCCCGTCCAGCTCTCGGTCCTGAGTCTCGACTTGGTCATTCCATAACCATCCTGAGTTGTTCTGTTCTCTGTCTCCCTGGGCTTGGTCGCTCGTATCATCTAGTTGATCACCTGGCACAACTGTGTCTCTCGAATCCAGTACATAGAATCTATCTTGGAATGGATGTCAGTATTTATAATGCGGGGAAGCGTTCTAGGAGAGAACCGCCCAAATATTCTTCTCAGCATTCCCAAGATGCCGCCTGCCCTGTTCAATACTTTCTGGCAATGACTATTCGGTTTCAGGTTATTAGTAATCCAGATACCGGGATCCTTCTCAGCGGTGGTCCAGCTCAAGTTTTCATGATCAAGACTATATGTATGATCGTGTTGCCGGCCAAGATGTAACATTTTACATTACGTATGTTGAAAAAACATCTGATTTACTTGAGACCAAATCCTCTTTTAGCATCAAACAATCTACAATTGATCGGATTTGCTTTCATGTTTTATGCCATCAGCAAAAAGAACAATCTTGCATCGTACTACTTGCGCAATATCATTTATGTATAACAAGAAAAGGATAGACCCGAGCACTGAACCTTGAGGGACGCCGCTAGTGACGTTCATACTTTTTGATAGAACGCCGTCAATGCGGACTCGCACGTGCCGATCGGTCAGATAATAAGTCTCCTGTTAACCCATATTGCACTAACTTTTACTAAAGCATACTGTCGTTAACCTTATCGAATGCGCAGCGTATACTTTGTTCATTATTTGAAAACTGAAACATTCCTTCCCGATCAACATGCTTAGCACTCAGGACCAACCGTATCCAGAAACGAGTACTTTAGACTCACCCCATCGACGGCAGAACCCTTCTTTCGCTACAAACTATTCCATTAACCTTACAACCCTCGCGAAAACACGGCGCTAAATTCAAGGTCACCGCAATTTCGAAAGAAAACATGGCGCAGCAACATGTCTTGACTACCCATCGGCCGAACATGTGAGGAAACACGAGATATAAACAAAAACGAAGTTGGACAAAACAGGACACGGTCAATGTCACGACGTGTGATGATGTGGTGAGAACAACAACACAGTCAGTCCATGTGGATGAATGCACGGAAAACAGTGGAACAAGTTCAAGGTCATTGATACGAAACAATGTAACACGTGAACACAACATCGATCGCCCTCATGGTTCAACGTTCTTGGCAGTTGGGGTAGCGTCCGAGCCTTCATCCCCGTCACTCGAAAGCGCAGCCTCGGCGGAGATTGTCGTGTCACCGGTGTAGAGCGGATTATCCACTTCAAGTTTGTCCGACTAGTAAGGAATCAAAGAGACGCAAGTTAAAAAAATCAATACAGACTGTTGATTAACCTTGTATTTGGACTATAGAAACCGGATCTGTTTGTAGTTCATAGTTGTTCCCCGAGCTGGTATGGTTGGTTGCGGACCTCTTGTCATCAAACTAGATGACATCATCAGCGAAACTTCTTTCGAAGCAACTGGGCGGTGGGCATCAATCGAATTTATCTGCTGCGCGTCGACCTCATCTACTGTGATTGGCTAGAATCCTTGCATGACCTTGTTGACGTGTTCTCATTGGTCCGTAGATCCCGTTCACTTGAATGCGTTCATTGATTGATTGTGGTCTCGAATACCACGCTTCGAGGAATTCTCGAACGTGACGAGTTCTATCCCAATTGAATTCGTGACCTTCTCGATCCATGTGTGCCGATATTACCGATTTGTGGTCGTGTCGTCGTGTGGCCAGTTTGTGTTCATGTATCCTTGTTTCCAGCTTTCTTCCAGTCTGTCCGATATAATATTTCTCACAATCGGAACACGGGATTCTGTACACGACATTGTTTCTTTCCTCCTTAGCCAGCGTGTCCTTGACCTTGACTAGATGAGGTCGAAACTCAGTAAATAAATTCGAATGATGCAAACCCCCTAGTTGCTTCGAAAGAAGTTTCGCTGATGATGTCATCTAGTTTGATGATAAAACGTCTGCAATCAACCATACCAGCTCGGAGAACAACTATGAACTACAATCCGGTACCTGAGCTACGAGTTTTCAAAACCTTATCTTATTTTAATCACTCAATCTTGTTGCGTTAATTGTTGAAATGTGGGTTAGAATTTACCTCAATAAACTCCTTGGAATTTCATAGCCGAAACGGTGATAATGCGCCCATATCTTGACAAAACAACCCTCGACTAAAACGAGTGCACGAAATTTCGCAACTCCTGTGGGCCAATTTTCATCAATCGAAATCGATTACTATTGTTTATGTTACGATTTCCCTTCGTATGACCTTGACGACCGGTATGGTGCTGTTAGTGCATGGATGTTGTTGTTGTTGGTCTCCGTCGGTCGATTTCGACCATGGATATAAATTACAATCGCATGAATTTCATGTTTTACAGCTTCGTCGTTTGCAAAAGAGATATGAAAGCTCTTGACATTGACCCCGCGAGCTGGGAAGAACTTGCTCTTGACCGCTCACAATGGAGGCATTGTGTAAATCGTCGTCTGCGAGCTGGGGAGGAGCAGATACAGCTACTGGCTGGGGAATGCAGATCACGCCGCCGGCGTGTAACTGACGCCCTACAACAGAGTACTGACTATCGTTGCATGGATGTGCAATTGTACAATAATTCTGCACTGCGCATCGTGCTAAACTGATTTTCCACAGATACTGAGCTGCATGCAGCCAAACGCAAGAGTATCACTATCATTTTAGGCTTCATTTAGTTTAGTTGTCATGGCCTGGGAAACCTGACATTATCTTAACCCACGTGTAGGCTATGGCTGGCGGCACTTCCTAGTTTCATGCTTATGATTACATAAATGGTGTTGTTTGTCTTTGGCCTCTGGAGACCATTGGATCTTGCTACGAGTGCTCTGGAACTCAGGCTTGCTGAGGGGAGTATTTCTGGTTATGTGCTCGATCACACACAAACGTGCTGTTTGTTCGTATATTGATTAAATGGCAAACCAGAAAGAGTTTTGCGAATGAATCGATGATTACTAATTACTCAACGTTTTATCTTTGAACAAACTGATGTGTGTATACATCGTCCGGGCTCCAAATACGCGTGCACACAGCGTTATTAGAACCTAATTTTACTGTCTTCACGTGATGACGGCAAACAGCCAGAAACCGTTAGTGGTGTGTAAGGGATGGGAATGTGAGCAACACATTACTTTGGTCATCCATAAGCGCCTCGAGTGCTTTGACCAACAATCACTTTGTGATTATGTGTCTGAACATCGTGGTTCGTTGTACGAATCCTATATAACAGTGGCATTCAAGTATAACCTTGTTTACCACTTTACCACTGTTTCAAAGCTCACTGAACCTAATCTAAATGTCTCCATCTGATGACGGCAAACAGCTAGGAACCCGTTTTGGTTTGTAATTTCAGGTGAAGTGAACAACATGAAAATATCTTCGAAGTCGTTTCAAGTGTTCACAGTATGTTGTTGTTGTTGTTATGAAGTGGGATTTGAGTTCTGAGTAGTGTCATAGAGATTCAGCAAAGAAGTACAAGCCAAACTTACAGAATCATCAGTGAATATGGCCATTAGAAATTAACCAAATTCATTTATCGACCGAAATATCTCGTCTGTAATCATTATGAATTATGCGGAATGCGCTAAGAGCGTTTAGTATAAATTAAAATTTTTGAAGCGATTGTATGGTTGATAATAGCTCATTACACCTACTTTTGCGAGTCCTGGACCCTCAAAGACGTTGAAATTGCTTTCCTCCGGATCTGAGGTGCTCGCTTCGTCGCTGGACTGGGCAGTATCATTTGCTCTACAATGTGGAGTTTCAGGGAAATCAATAATGACTAAAAATGTCTTAATAAAATATATTTAGCTTGGCTACTAACTAAGTAGTCAGTAGTAATAAAATCGAAATAAGTATTTGCTTTATTCACGGTCGTCAATGGAAGTTTGATTGATGGCTAGATTATCCTCATACATGAGCTATTTACATTATTTAATATCATCATTTTATGCAAAATTGAAGGCCAGATTCACATCCGACACTTCAGAATGCTACACTGTGTTTAGCTATTTATTTCCCTTTACCTTTATTTCCTTTCTTTAATATTTTGTTTCATTGTTTTTGTTATCAGGATTATAATCTAAGCGCAACATTTCAATGTGCGCTGTGACCTTGACGGTGATTTGAGTGACCAATCCCTTCACGTCATCAATCTCGACAAATCTAAACCATCTGATCATGGTTTACAACTATCTTACTATTATAAATACCGTCTAGAATTTTCTAGAGCTTCATGAATGAAAGTTGTGGTCAATAGTGACTCGTATCGAAACATGCCTGTGCGGGTGAAGGATATGCGGAAACTAGAGGTTTTCGACCACTTGTGTCTCCGAAACATCGTCAATGTTCGACGGGATGAGCGAGTAACAGATGACGAGGTTCGCCACCGTTGTTTTGATATCCCTCGCCTGAGTTCGATATTGCGACAACACCGACTGAGATGGTTTGGCCACATCCTGAAACGGTCGGACGCTGAACTAACCAGGGTGACACTATCGCAGAGACCCTGCGTAGCGAAGGACAAGTGAAGACATGGCTAACCACCGTGAGATCGGATGTAAAGCTGCTCGGTCAACGATCGGTTTACGGATGGCGCATGTGGGACCGGACCTGGCTAAAAATCTGCGCGGATCTCGCTTCTGGCTGCAATTCTTGACATCAACGAAGCCAACTCATCCCCCAGTGGGAGATAGTCGCACAAAAGTCAAGTCAAGTAAGTTCACTTAATCGCAATGCGGTTCATCAAGTGAGATGATTTTTAAGCGCTCAGATCCGCACTATTCTATCCGATGTAGACTTTGATCGATGGGATCCAGCTTTCCGAGTGTGACGTTTATCTATTTCACGAAAAGATCATGATGATGTCTATGAAACGTCTGGGCTGTAGATCATTTTCCATACCAATATCCTTCTTGCAATGCAATTTACATTTTAAACGATCGTCAAACTCACTTCCCAATGGCCAACATTTGCTGCTTCTGATGTTGATAGTGATACATTTGCGCGGACTGCGCCAGTTTTCGGTCACCTTCTGCGGTAGCTTCGATCATGGTGCTGCTGGAAGGACTTGGTTTCTGCTGGCTGCTGTAGGCCCGTGTGAACTGGTCTTCAAGCTCCTTTTGGCGACGTTTACTTTGATGGCGACTGTGGTGATGTAGTAGGGAAAATTCAAAACACTTTAGCCGAGAAGTAGGGCGGTATTAGGGGGTGGCTAACTGAGTAAATCGGTAGATGGATGGAAGTTTGGCTACAAGTATGCAAGCAGAAAAAGTGATTACCCTGGTGATGTGTCCGGATATAATGAATGAGTTCATTCTCAAACAATAATAAATGTTATGATGCATGTGTCGTTGCGTTCTATCAATCTATGCGTTGTTCTTAACCCAACAGTCAGGAAAACAGAACAAGCCCGGAATGGAACGTTGATCGGGAGTCCAAGGTCCAAGCGTCCAGTGTGTGGACATGGTTTGTATTTATATGCTAACAACAGAGTGAACGTGTGAGGGTACACCATAATCGTGGGACGGCGCATAGTAGGGCCCACGGATATTGGTTGTCATGGGCGAGTCAGACAATTTGAATTTGAATTTTAATGAACACTGGGTTTGTTGCCGGGGTACAACATGACTCACCCAACAACAATTTTTCTCCGTTGCGATCGATCAGGCACTCAGGCTTGTTTGAATCGTTAGGAGGGTGCCCTCCTAACAATAAACAAAAGTGCAATGCGGCCCTGGTATTTGAGAACCTATTTGTGTGTCCAAGTTGTCGGGATGATAGTGGACTTCAAACGGGTTCGTGCACTCCCATGTAACATAATGCTCCATTGGGTGTAGAACTTCCGACGCGAGCGAATTCCCTGATTGCCCGAATGCCTGTGAATATTTTGTTGTTGTGGACATATTTGGTGGATTTTAACTATGAATGTACGTAACATGAATGTGCAATGGTGCAGTGTTTCTGTGTTGGGTGAGTCTCACCACTCTTTGAAAAAGGTACTGGCGGCATGTGGAGACACTCTCTGTAGCAAAGAACGAATACTTCCCAACCCGCAGGGTCAAGGTCAAGAGCTTTCACAAACGTCTTATAAATATTTTAGCACAAATGGTATCAACTTTCTGTTTGGCGATAATGAATCTAAATTGTTCTTCCCGTCTAGGAATGGACGTTCTGGTATGCTCAGAGGCCGCGTTCTATCACAAGTAGTAGTAACATGGTGTCGAGGTTTATGCCATTTGTATCGATGAAATCTGGCTAAACCAATAAATAGAAGTTCCATTTTGCATTATGGACAGTTTCTCTTTGAAATTTTACATGCGAGCACAATTCTGAATGTTCTTTACTGCTCAGAGAGAATCAAAGTACAAATTTTGTTAAATAAGCCAATTAAAGACATTCAAACAATGATTTAGACGTGTAAATTAATAATACAAAATTGACCATGCATTGTCAAATTACAGCCAGGCTCTAAAGCTCCAAAAGCGAAGGACACTACGCCTTACATATGGATTCACGCTCTCAACAAGAATTGTTAAGTTGTGGAATGCACTTCAGGAGAGGTTATTTCAGCAAGATCTGAAAACCAATTCAAGCAACTAGTGGATAAGGTACTGCCTGTAATCACTGGACAGTATTTCTTCAACTGAGGTTCTCCTGAACTACGTTGCTGATATAAAGAGATGCGGCTTACAATGGCTTGACCCCCTGTCGTCTATCAAAAAGAAGAAGAAGAAGAAGAAGAAGAAGAAGAAGAAGAAAAGATTAACAATCGTATACTTGTCATTTATTCGATTAGTAGGCTAATCAATGTCTCATTGACATTACATTAAGTTGCTAAATCCTAGAAAACGTAATGCGAGTAATGCGAGCACGCTATTCACGCGGATCGTGAACATTTGGAACCATCATAAGAGCGATTCAAGAGCGCGTTGGATCAGAATTTTTTGAGATGTTGGAACTTGAATCGCTGAGTCATGTAGCGGTGGTCCTCTAATCTCATGGTTTGTCTTGTCAGCAGAAGTCACGCGTGATTCTTGTTGATAAGAAGCTTAAACGAGATATCATTGCATCTCCTTTTGGTCCAGAAGAAGAAGAAGGAATCAACGCATACTCTGCGATGGTAGATTGCAAAGGCTTCGGAAAACATCAGAATTAGCCATTTTAAAGAGTTTGAAAATGTTTATGGTAAAAACGGCGAAGAGTTCTCATGTGTATTTAAACCTATACCCTATCCATGCTTGTTACTTGGATATGTCTGAAGCTTTTGACCGATTTAACCACAGCATACTGCTACAACAATTAGAGCAGCTTGCAGTGGCCTGGATACAGGATTACTTGACAGGCAGAGTTATCAGGGTTAGAGTTGATGTGGCACTATCCAGCCCAGTAGACGTTACAAGTGGCGTAACTCAAGGCTCAATCTTGGGGCCGATACTCTTTCCGGTGAACGCGAACGATATACCTGAATTTGTACGCAACAAAATCATTTTATTTGCGGATGACATCAAAGTCTGGACTAGCATACGCACCATAGAAGATTGCCAAATTCTCCAAAAAGATCTCGAAGCACTTCATAAGTGGTCCTTGCGGAACTGCTTACCATTCAACATCCAAAAATGTAAAATGTTGAACGTCGGTAAATCATTCGAATTCACATACTCTCTGGGATCTCAGCAACTTTCGTTGGTTACGGATGAGAAAGACCTGGCTGTGTGGATTAGCAGTAATTTGAGTTCTTCACGAGTGTTCTGTGGTTTACAAAAACACCTGCCAAACCCTGGCACTGAAGGATCTTCGGCAGTTTCACAAAGCAGGTACTCCCACGGATAATTACCACCTATATCAGACCAACAATGGAGTATGCTGTTTAAGCGTGGTCCCCATGGTTACAAAAGGACATGACCTTACTGCAACCCGTATACCACCGCTCTACAAAACTGGTGACTGGGCTATATAACATGCCATGCGAGGAGAGGATTTCAACTCTGAACCTTTTTCACTTTTCGTACTGTCGTATCAGGGGTGACTTGATCCTGCTTTTCGACATTCTGCATACAGTGGATCAACCACTTGAATACATGTTTCATCGGCAAGAAGCACGTGGTAGCAGATCGCAGGGCTACACGTTGATTATTCTACAATCCAGATCAAATTGTCGAAGGTTCTTCTTTGCTGTCCGAGCATGTTTTATATGGAACTCTCTGCATCCACATATCATTTTTGCATCAAGCCTGAACGTGTTCAAGGCTGAACTTGACAAGTATATGTTCACCAAATCCAACCTCGCGCCTGAATACACGTGCTGACTTTCCCTATTGATAAAACACTTGTGTTGTTTTTATGCATTCCCCATAATGTTTAATCTATGGTTACCGTAAAGTATTTCCTTTTTGGACCATTAAAACTTTGAACTTGGAATTACTTTGAATATCAACATTAAAATCACGTGACGTTGAGTTTCGTTCAATGCTTGATATCGATCACATTCATTGTTCATGCTTCATACAGTAAAGCATTTTTATGGGATGCCAATTCAATTTCTCGTATTATGATTGCATTTTAACATTTGTGCACAATTCCAAAAATACATCTGATTAAAATGCTCAAATAAATCCACCGGCGTTTAAACTCACCGAAACTGATAAACAGCCGTACCGATCAACGCAGCCAATAAGAATGCAGCGCAAACCGTACCGATTACTAAAATTTAAATATATTACTGAATAATCAAAAAGTAACAACAACAATTAAAAAATATGTTCTGAGATAAATATGAAACCAAACAATATAAAGCTTCGGCCTTCGATTTAAATGTTATCATACACGGTAAGTCCAACATATATTGCTGTAGGAAAATCCAGGAAAGTATAGCACGTACGGCAATATTGCCCCGACGTTCAATAAATGAATTTGAGATGTAGTGCCTTAGTGGATTTCTTTAGTAGAAATTTTTTATAGGTACGATTAACACTGTGCCGTATCCACCTTCATGTTACGTTACAGAGACCCAGTCGACGCAATCTTTCAGTGTACGGAACATTGCCAAGAACCATCACTAACTTTGTTGCTCTATGATAGATTTTATCAAAGAGAGCAATATCTTTTAGCAGCCAAGGAGTCCAGTCCTCTACCACATATTGCATAGTAGGGCGAAGGTAGACGTTTATTATCCTTGTTAATCTTACTATCGCAAGATGCCCAACAATCTGCTGGCCTGTCGATATACTGTTCTGGCAGTGAATGGTGCTCGTCAGAATTCCATGAATCCATACTACAAGTTCTTTTTCCACAGAGCTCTTTGCAGAGCTGATTACACTGATTACACTCAAATTTCTTTGCAAAGTCACTGGATGTTACTCAAATTATTTCGGTAGATATTGACCTTGGCCAAAGTAATAATCGATCAGGCACATGAGCTCGATATAGAGAATTCAAGGTTAACGGAGTTCCTTACTATACTCAAAACTAATTTTACGTGACACGCTGTGAGGAACCTGCAAACGACTGAGAACGTTGACTAACACCTAGTTTACGTGGTTACCCAAAATAAGTCACAAAGATTTCGCTGGAACCTATTGAGGATAGCTGAGCCAATACTCTTCGAAAACATTGGACGGAGATTATGCAGTCAGTGTTGTGGTTGTGTGAGCTTTGTTCTTTGTTATGCGCGCAACAAAGGCGTTTGAAAGTTGGCTTTCTATTTGTGATTACTTATCCGTACCAAGCTCATCGAACTGTTCACAAAGTGGATCACGACGGTCCATAATGGAAGCACAGGACTCGAGTTTCGCTCTCATTTGAGCTCATCAGCAGTGCATATCCTCCGCTTCCGGGGTGGGATTCGAACCCACGACCATCACCGTTGTAGTCCCACGCCTTACGACCTGGGTTACCATCCACCGTTTGACCGATCGCGATTAAGCGTTTATGAACTGTTCTCAAGACTGGCACATTTGAGTAGATTTGTTTGCCCGACCAGTCCAGAAGTAGCCAGCGACATCTGTTGTGGTCGCCCAACCGAACAGTTGGCTTTCTCTTGTGCTGTGAGATTCATGGGTTAACGAAATTACCGCTGGAATGGGTAACTCCAGCGAGAAATCGGGACACACTCAGTGTGTGTGTGAAACGCGAGAGGTTGGGGACGTGGTCGTTGTTGCATCGAGTGCCCTGAAGCCCGCGTAATAAACAGAAAAGACGTTAGAACATGGAACGCGTCGTAACCTTGAATCGCCTGACATCATCACTTCCCAACACTCGCTACAAATGGGATAGGAACTTCGACTTACAATCTGGCGTCCCAGGGTTCGCCATTTGGACACTTCGATATTCGCTGTCTCCGCACCATTGCTAGAGTCAATGGGCACCGTAATATAATCTTTGTTAGCGATGCAGA
>JACCGJ010001160.1:21382-32147 GCA_013407085.1 Atriophallophorus winterbourni
AGCTTGGTCATGTCTATAGAATGGAAAATGGTCGTATTCCGAAAGATCTACTCTACGGTGAGTTGCAATTAGGAAGTCAACCATTGGGCAGACCGCACTTGCGGTACCAAGATGTTTGCAAAAGAGATATGAAAGCTCTTGACATTGACCCCGCGAGCTTGGAAGAACTTTCTCTTGACCGCTCACATTGGAGGCATTGGGTAAAGCGTCGACTGCAAGCTGGGGAGGAGCAGATACAGCTACTGGCTGGGGAATGCAGATCACGCCGCCAGCGTGTAACTGACGCCCTACAACAGAGTACTGACTATCATTGCATGGATGTGCAATCGTACAATAATATTGCACTGCGCATCGTGCTAAACTGATTTTCCACAGATACTGAGCTGCATGCAGCCAAACGCAAGAGTATCATTATCATTTTAGGCTTAATTTAGTTTAGTTGTCATGGCCAGGGGAACCTGGCATTATCTTAACCCACGTGTAGGCTATGGCTGGCGGCACTTTCTAGTTTCAAACTTATGATTACATAAATGGTGCTGTCTGTTTTTGGCCTCTAGAGACCATTGGATCTTGCTACGAGGGCTCTGGAACTCAGGCTTGCTGAGGGGAGTATTTCTGATTATGTGCTTGATCACACACAAACGTGCTGTTTGTTCGTATATTGATTTAATGGCAAACCAGAAAGAGTTTTGCGAATGAATCGATGATTACTAACTACTCAACGTTTTATCTTTGAACTATCTGATGTGTGTATACATCGTCCGCGCTCCAAATACGCGTGCACACAGCCTCATTAGAACCTAATCTTACTGTCTTCACGTGATGACGGCAAACAACCAGAAACCGTTACTGGTGTGTAAGGGATCGGAATGTGAGCAACACATTACTTTGGTCATTCATAAGCGCCTCGAGTGCTTTGACCAAGAATCACTTTGTGATTATGTGTCTGAACATCGTGGTTCGTTGTACGAATCCTATGCAACAGTGGCATTCAAGTAGAACCTTGTTTACCACTTTACCACTGTTTCAAGGCTCACGGAACCTAATCTAACTGTCTCCACTTGATGACGGCAAACATCCAGGAACCGGTAGTGGAGTGTAATTTCGGGGAATGTGAGCAACATGAAAACATCTTCGAAGTCGTTTCAAGTGTTCAGAGTGTGTTGTGACAGTATGGAGTGGGATTTGTGTTCTGAGTAGCGTCACCGAGATTCAGCAAAGCAGTACAAGCCAAACTTTCAGAATGATCAGTGATCATGACCACTAGAAATCCACCACAGTCATATATCAACCGAAATATCTCGTCGGAAATCATTATGAATTATGCGGAATGCGCTATGAGCGTTTAGTATAAGTTAAAAAATTTGAAGCGATTGTATGCTTGATAATAGCTCATTACACATACTTTTGCGAGTCCTGGACCCTCAAAGACATTGAAATTGCTTTCCTCCGGATCTGAGGTGCTCGCTTCGTCGCTGGACTGGGCAGTATCATTTGCTCTACAATATAGAGTTTCAGGGTGATCAATAATGACTATGAAAATGTCTTATTAAAATATATTTAGCTTGGCTACTAACTAAGTAGTCAGTAGTAATAAAATCGAAATAAGTATTTGCTTTATTTACGGTCGTCAATAGAAGTTTGATTGATGGCTAGATTATCCTCATACATGAGCTATTTATATTATTTAATATCATCATTTTATGCAAAATTGAAGGCGAGATTCACATCCGACACTTGAGAATGCTACACTGTGTTTAGCTATTTATTTCCCTTTCCCTTTATTTCCTTTCTTTAATATTTTGTTTAATTGTTTCTGTTATCAGGATTATAATCTAAGCTCAGTTAACAATGTTTTGTCCCAGACTTTTCGTGCAACGAGCCGAACACTTCACGACAATGAAGCGTGAAATTTTCATGAAAATCTCTAGCTAACCTTTCAAACGAGCGCAACAATTCAATGTGCACTGGGACCTTCAGCTTGATTTGAGTGACAAATCGCTTCACGTTATCAATCTCGGCAAACCTAACCCATCTGATCATCGTTTAAAACTATCTTACGATTATAAATACCGTCTGAAATTCTAGAATTTTCTATTGCTTCATGACGGAAAATTGTGGTCAATAGTGAGGCGTATCGAAACAGGCCTGTGCGGGTGGACGATATGCGGAAACTAGAGGTTTTCGACCACTGGTATCTCCGAAGCATCCTCAATGTTCGATGGGATGAGCGAGTAACGAATGACGAGGTTTGCCACCGTTGTTTTGATATCCCTCGCCTGAGTTAGATATTGCGATATCACCGACTGAGATGGTTTGGCCACATCCTGAAACGCTCGGACGCTTAACTAACCAGGGTGACACCCTGCGCAGAATGGCGTTGTCGTCGTGAAGGACAAGTGAAGACTTGGCTCGCAACCGTGAGATCGAATGTGGAGCTGTTTGGTCTACGATCGGTATACGGATGGCGCACATGGGACCGGACCTGGCTTACAATCTGCGCGGATCTCGCTTCTGGCTGCAATCCGTGACATCGACGAAGCCAACTCATCCTCCAGGAGGAGATAGTCGCACAAAAGTCAAGTAAAGTAAGTTCACTTATTCGCATTGCGGTTCATCAAGTGAGATAATTTTTAAGCCCCCAGATCCGCACTATTCTATCCGATGTAGGCTTTGATCGATGTGATCCAGCTTTCCGAGTGTGACGTTTATCTATTTCACGAAAAGATCATGATGAAGTCAATGAAACGTCTGGGCTGTAGATCATTTTCCTTACCTCCTCCTCCTTCCTCCTCAAAGTCCCGAGGACATGCAATTTACATTTTAAACGATCGTCGAACTTACTTCCCAATGGCCAACATTTGCTGCTTCTGATGTTGATAGTGATACATTTGCGCGGACTGCGCCAGTTTTCGGTCACCTTCTGCCGTAGCTTCGATCATGGTGCTGCTGGAAGGACTTGGTTTCTGCTGGCTGCTGTAGGCCCGTGTGAACTGGTCTTCAAGCTCCATTTGGCGACGTTTACTTTGATGGCGACTGTGGTGGTGTAGTAGGGAAAATTCGAAAAACAGTTTAGCCGAGAAGTAGGGCGGTATTAGGGGTTGGCTAAATGAGTAAATCGGTAGATGGATGGACGTTTGGATACAAGTATGCAAGCAGAAAAAATGATTACCCTGGTGATGTGACCGGATATAATGAATGAGTTCATTCTCAAACAATAATAAATGTTATGATGCATGTGTCGTTGCGTTCTATCAATCTATGCGTTGTTGTTAACCCAACAGTCAGGAAAACAGAACAAGACCAGAATGGATCGTCGAGTGGGAGTCCAAGGTCCAAGCGCCCAGTGTATGGACATGGTTTGTATTTATATGCGAACAACAGAGTGAACGTGTGAGGGTACACCATAATCGTGGGAAGGTGCATATTGGATGTTGGTTGTCATGGGCGAGTCAGACAATTTGAATTTGAATTTTAATGAACATTGGGTTTGTTGCCGGGGTACAACATGACTCACCCAACAACAATTTTTCTCCGTTGCGATCGATCAGGCACTCAGGCTTGTTTGAATCGTTAGGAGGGTGCCCTCCTAACAATAAACAAAAGTGCAATGCGGCCCTGGTATTTGAGAACCTATTTGTGTGTCCAAGTTGTCGGGATGATAGTGGACTTCAAATTGGTTCGTGTACTCCCATGAAACATAATGCTCCATTGGGTATAGAACTTCCGACACGAGCGAATTCCCTGCTGTGGAAACACTCTCCGTAGCAAAGAGCGAGTGCTTCCCAACCCGGAGGGTCACAACCGTCTTATAAATATTTCAGCACACATGGTATCAATCTTCCGTTTGGTGATAATGAATCTAAATTGTTCTTCCCGTCTAGGAATGGAAGTTCTGGTATGCTCAGAGGCCGCATTCTATCACAAGTAGTAACATGGTGTCGTGGTTTATGCCATTTGTATCGATGAAATCTGGCTAAACCAATAAATAGGAGTTCAATTTTGCATTCTGGACAGTTTCTTTTTGAAATGCTACATGAGAGCACAATTTGAATGTTCTCTACTGCTCAGAGAGAATCAAAGTACAAATTTTTTTTAAATAAGCCAATTAAAAACATATAAATAATGATTTAGACATGTAAATTATTAATACAAAATTATGCATGCATTGTCAAATTACAGCCAGGCTCTAAAGCTCCAAAAGCGAAGGACACTACGCCTACCACAGGGATTCACGCTCTCAACAAGAATTGTTAACTTGTGGAATGCGCTTCCGGAATAGGCTATCTCAGCAAGCTCTGAAAACCAATTCAAGCAACTTTTGGGTAAGGTGTTGCCTGTAATCACGGCGAAGCTGAACAACACTGGACAGGATTTCTTCAACCGAGGTTCTCCTGGACTACGTTGCTGATATAAAGAGATGCGGCTTACAAGGGCTTGACCCCCTGTCGTTTATCAAGCAGAATAAGAAGAAGAAGAAAAGATTAACAATCGTATACTTGTCATTTATTCGATTAGTAGGCTAATCAATGTCTCATGGACATTACCTTAAGTTGCTAAATCCTCGAAAACGTAAGCTGAGTAATGCGAGCACGCTATTCACGCGGATCGTGAACATTTGGAACCCAATGCCAAATGAGCTCCTGTCCCAACCATCATAAGAGCGATTCAAGAGCGCGTTGGATCAGAATTTTTTGAGATGTTGGAACTTGAATCGCTGAGTCATGTGGCAGTGGTCCTCTAATCTCATGGTTTGTCTTGTCAGCAGAAGTCACGCGTGATTCTTGTTGAGAAGAAGCTTAAACGAGATATCATTGCATCACCTTTTGGTCCAGAAGAAGAAGAAGAAGGAATCAACGCATACTCGGCGATGGTAGATTGCAAAGGCTTCGGAAAACATCAGAATTAGCCATTTTAAAGAGTTTGAAAAAACGGCGAAGAGTTCTCATGTGTATTTAAACAGATACCCTATCCATGCTTGTTACTTGGATATGTCTGAAGCTTTTGACCGTGTTAACCACAGCATACTGCTACAACAATTAGAGCAGCTTCGAGTGGCCTGGATACAGGATTACTTGACAGGCAGAGTTGTCAGGGTTAGAGTTGATGGGGCACTATCCAGCCCAGTAGACGTTACAAGTGGCGTACCTCAAGGCTCAGTCTTGGGGCCAATACTCTTCCTCGTGTACGCGAATGATATACCTGAAATCGTACGCAGAAAAATCATTTTATTTGCGGATGACATCAAAGTCTGGACTAGCATACGCACCATAGAAGATTGCCAAATTCTCCAAAAAGATCTCGAAGCACTTCATAATTGGTCCTTGCGGAACTGCTTACCATTCAACATCCAAAAATGTAAAATGTTGAAAGTCGGTAAATCATTCGAATTCTCATACTCTTTGGGATCTCAGCAATTTTCATGGGTTACTAAAGAGAAAGACCTGGGCGTGTGGATTAGCAGTAACCTGAAGTCTTCACGGCACTGTTCTGTTGTATACAAAAAGTCCTGCCAAATCTTAGCATTGCTCAGAAGGATATTCGGTCGTTTCTCAAAGCAGATACTCCCACGTATAATTAACACCTATATCAGACCAACAATGGAGTATGCTGTTCAAGCATGGTCCCCATGGTTACAAAAGGACATGACCTTGCTGCAACGGGTATACCACCGCGCTACAAAACTGGTGACCGGGCTATAAAACAGGCCATACGAGGAGCGGATTGCAACACTAAACCTCTTTGACTTTTCGTACCGTCGTCTCAGGGGTGACTTGATCCTGCTTTTCAACATTCTGCATACAGTGGATCACCCACTTGAACACCTGTTTCATCGGCAAGAAGCACGTGGTAGCAGATCGCAGGGCTACACGTTAATTATTCCACACTCCAGATCAAATTGTCGAAGGTTCTTCTTTGCTGTCCGAGCATGTTTTATATGGAACTCTCTGCCTCCACGTATCATTTGTGCATCAAGCCTGAACGTGTTCAAGGCTGAACTTGACAAGTATATGTTGACCAAATCCAACCTCGCACCCTGAATACACATGCTGACTTTCCCTATTGATAAAACACTTGTGTTGTTTTTATGCATTCCCCATAATGTTTAATCTATGGTTACGTAAAGTATTTCCTTTTTGGACCATTAAAACTTTGAACTTGGAATTACTTTGAATTTCAACATTAAAATCACGTGACGTTGAGTTTCGTTTAATGCTTGATATCGATCACATTCATTGTTCATGCTTCATACAGTAAAGCATTTTTTATGGGATGCCAATGCATTTTCTCGTATTATGATTACATTGTAAAATTTGTGTACCATTCCAAAAATACATCTGATTAAAATGCCCAAATAAAGCCACCAGCGTTCTAACTCACCGAAACTGATAAACAGCCGTACCGATCAACGCAGCCAATAAGAATGCAGCGCAAACCGTACCGATTACTAAAATTTAAATATATTACTGAATAATCAAAAAGTAACAACAACAATTAAAAAATATGTTCTGAGATAAATATGAAACCAAACAATATAAAGCTTCGGCCTTCGATTTAAATGTTATCATACACGGTAAGTCCAACATATATTGCTGTAGGAAAATCCAGGAAAGTATAGCACGTACGGCAATATTGCCCCGACGTTCAATAAATGAATTTGAGATGTAGTGTCTTAGTGGATTTCTTTAGTAGAAATTTTTTATAGGTACGATTAACACTGTGCCGTATCCACCTTCATGTTAAGTTACAGAGACCCAGTCGACGCAATCTTTCAATGTACGGAACATTGCCAAGAACCATCATCAACTTTGTTGCTCTATGATAGATTTTATCAAAGTGAGCAATATCTTTTAGCAGCCAAGGAGTCCAGTCCTCTACCGTATATTGCATAGTAGAGCGAAGGTAGACGTTTATTATCCTTGGTAATCTTACTATCGCAAGATGCTGACCTGTCGAAATACTGTATGGCAGTGAATAGTCCTCCTCAGAATTCCACGAATCCATACTACAAGGTCTTTTTCCACAGAGCTCTTTGCAGAGCTGATTACACTGATTACACTCAAATTTCTTTGCAAAGTCACTGGATGTTACTCAAATTATTTCGGTAGATATTGACCTTGACCCAAGCAATAATCGATCAGGCACATGGGCTCGATATAGAGAATTCAAGGTTAACGGGGTTCCTCACTATGCTCAAAACTAATTTTACGTGACACGCTGTGAGGAACCTGCAAACGACTGAGAACGTTGACTAACACCTAGTTTACGTGGTTACCCAAAATAAGTCACAAAGATTTCGCTGGAACCTATTGAGGATAGCTGAGTCAATATTCATCGAAAACATTGGACCGAGATTATGCAGTCAGTGTTGTGGTTGTGTGAGCTTTGTTCTTTGTTATGCGCGCAATAATGGCATTTGAAAGTTAGCTTTCTATTTCTGACTATTCATCCGTACCACCAATTAGATGTGATGGGCATAGTTGTTTAAGAGATATTTGGAGAATATGTTGTTTATATTTGTGAATACTCATCCGTACCAAGCCCATCGAACTATTCACAAAGTTGATCACGACGGTCCATAATTGAAGCACTGGACTCGAGTTTCACTCTTATTTGAGTTCATCAGCTTCGGGTGAGATTTGAACCCCCGGCCATCACCATTGTAGTCCCACGCCTTAACGACCTGGGCTACCGTCCACCGTTTGACCGATCGTGATTAAGCCTTCATGAACTGTTCTCCAGACTGGCACATTTGAGTAGTTTTGTTTGCCCGACCAGTTCAGAAGGAGCCATCAACATCGATTATGGTCGCCCAACCGAACAGTTGGCTTTCTCTTGTGCTGTGAGATTCATGGGTTAACGAAATTACCGCTGGAATGGGTAACTCCAGCAAGAAATCGGAACACAATTAGTGTGTGTGTGTGTGTGTGTTTGTGTGTGAAACGCAAGAGGTGGGGGACGTGGTCGTTGTTGCATCGAGTGCCCTGAAGCCCAAGTAATAAACAGAAAAGACGTTAGAACATGGAACGCGTCGTAACCATGAATCGCCTGACATCAACACTTTCGGCTTTCACAACACTCGCTAAAACGGGATAGGAACTTCGACTTACAATCTGGCGTACCAGGGTTCGCCATTTGGAGACTTCGATAATCGCTGTCTCCGCACTATTGCTAGAGTTAATGGGCACCGTAATATAATCTTTGTTAGCGATGCAGATGTCGACAAACAAGTTATATATATGCACAATCTGATACGGATATGCTGCCGTTTAACAGAAACAATGAAAAGTACCAAACGGGTAGGGAACAGTGAGAAAAAAGAAAAGTGAATGATTTTTTGTCCATTTACACACGTCGTTTTTATTGATTTTTTAGTTGTTTTTTAAATTAGTTTATGACGGTTAAAATAATAATATCAGGAAAGAATAGAGATGATGCACTCTTTCCATTGATGTGGGTGCATTGCCATCGTCACCAAGCACTCTCACCTTCTCTTGCACCCCATCCAGGCAAGCGCGCTCGTCCAACCTTGCCTCAACCAGAAGTGAGCCTTTTCAAGCCACTCTTCCAAGTTAGTGGCTGATCACCAGCCACTTTTTCCCGTCTGTACCAACTCATGCATAAAGCGCTCGTCGTGGTAACCATTTGGGTTTCATGCGCAGGACGTGCCCCAACCAGCGGAGACGACGTTGGTTAATGGCTGTCTGAAAGCTAGTGCCGTCGCTACCTAAAACGCATGCGCCTGACCTCACAATTGCAAATGTGGTGTTGCCACCGAACGTGAGCAATCCTTCGAAGACAACGTTAGTCGAAGACCTCAAGCCTCTTAACATCTGCGCGAACTGTCCAACATTCACTCGCGTATACCAATACTGTCCTTACCAAGGTGGAATATATCCTTCCTTTAATACTCAAGCTCAAATCACGTCTCTTCCAGAGGCAATTAAATTAAGTAGATGTCAGTCTGGCCTTAGCAATTCTGGACGTGATTTTCTTCTCTATCCGACCCCCAGCAACAACCAGACTTCCTAGGTATTTGAACTGCTCAAAAACAAGTTAACATGCATAGACTTCGCTAGTTATGCCACGAATTGCAAACGAAAAATCATCGTTTCATTTGCTACCCCTAACTTGAAATGGTTTCGTTGTACGAGTGGCTAGATTTGGACTTGTCTCAAGCAGATAAAAGTTTTGACGATTGAAATTGCTGCAGTTGGAGCGAGCCGTCTCTCAGATTGAGTCTTCTAAAAAAGATGTTCAGGAATTTTATGCCTGAAACCCTACCCCGGTTAATTAATACGTATGTACGTCCTGTTATGGAATATACCATCCAAGCCTGGCTGAGGAAGGATATCGAACTACTCGACAGGATTTATCATCGTGGGACAAAGTTGATCTCCCGATACAGAAATTTGCCTTTCAAAGAGCGAATGGTGAAGCTAAATGTTCATGATTTTACCCAACGACGGATACGAAGTGATCTCCTGTTGGCATTCAAAATCTTGCATACTGAGAACCATCCTCTTAAACACTTGTTAAAGCCCAATGGCCTTATTCGAATGCGAAAACATCCAAAGGCTTTAAACATTCGGCATTCTCGATGGGATATTAGTCTTAATTTTTTCTCAGTAAGAATTTGTTTCACTTGGAACTGTTTGCCTGAAGAAATCACACGCTCGGAATCTGTTGAGGTTTTAGCTTCCAAACTGGATTACGAACCATGCGGTATGTGATTGTCCCTATTGATTTATGAATTATTTTGTAATTTTACTCCATATATCTGTCATCCCATGGTTATTGTTAAGCTTATTGCTTTTTCTACAATTAAACATTCTGAGTTCTGAGTTCTTATTGATATAGCTCAAACTCGTGTTCGGTGAAGATTTTACTGTAGACATCTTGATGTGTTTGATTAATCTTGTATATTTTCTGGTGCAGTAAAAAAGAAAACTTGTTATGATGCATGACTGTGAAAACCGCCAGGAAGCTGTCATGCTGATGACGGTCTACTCGCTCACAATGCTTGATTGAATGCGTGTTTTATTCGAGGTTTGGGCAACTCATTCCAATGTATCCGTGCCTAATATTCTACAGCCAGAGGTAGTGGGCTGCATGCTGAAATAAGCTGGAGTCTCACTACCATTTCTATTTCTATTTCCCCCTCATATCTGTCTAGGCCTGGCCAACCTGACAGTATCTTAGCCCACGTGCAGTCTCTTACTGTACGGCACTTTGCCTGGATCAGGTATGTGCTTTTATCATCATCAATATTCTACAGGATCAGTATCTTTTTATGTTCCTCCCTTTTATTTTCAGCATTTTGACATGTCGAGCACTTGGAACTCAACATCGGAGGCGTTGTCAGGCCGCAATGCGTTGCAAAGGAATGAAAACACACCAGCCGTGCGTCGAATAATGCAAGTACATCGTCACTGCAACGCGGCTCACATCTGCCATGACAACGGTACAACTTAACCTGCAACAGTGCACTAACAACGGCCACAGATCAAATGATACCACAAACAATCAATAGTGCACGAGAATTGTTTCGTTGAGAGAGAGAAAAAACGTGACACGGTTTATGTGGCTTTGAACAGACAAAGAAACACAAAATAAAAACATACACCCACCCACACACAAACACAAGCTGAATGGACTCTAGTAAGTAGAAACCAAAATTCAGTTATACAGTGCTTGAATTTACCAGATGCTTTGCTTCAAGCAAAACAACAAGCAAGAGTGGTAGGTATTTAACTGATGAGTA
>JACCGJ010001161.1:0-14893 GCA_013407085.1 Atriophallophorus winterbourni
GAGCGATTACATCTCCATTATTCCTTTGAGCCTACCTAGCAGCGATTCCATCACCGCCTTAAACGTTTAATCTGTAATACGCAGATGACGTGGTCGTCAGATACATAGCATCCAAAAACGACTCTTTAAATACACTTTTCGATGCTCTAAATTAAAATTATTGTATTGTCAGAAGAAAGATACCCACCTTTAAATCCTGGAACATGTACTAAACTTGTGTTCACTAATGTGCATGGCGAACGTGGTGAAGCAATTCGCTATAATTTTTCCTTATCCATAATTAAATTTGCAGACCCTACCAGAGGTCAATACATCAATAATCTAGGCGTAACAATATAAAACGATTTTACTAGGACAAATCATCTAAACAATCTACTCAGTAAAGTTCGCAGTCTTCTTTTTCATGCTTTTAGACTTCCATCTTTGGGTCTCTCTCTTCTCTTGTATATTTCCACATATTCTGTACTGTTTACCTGTTATTTTCCCAGCAGTTCTTTCTAAAAACTTTGTGTTGACCAAACATTTTCATCAGGATCGTATCGCGCGCAAGCTCTATTTCTTATAAGGTTATTCTTCAAAAAATTCTGAAACTAGTTTTTCCAATATCGATCGGCATATTAATATTTACCTCAATGATATTTCTCCATAGGATGCATGATGCTTTTCTAATGAGTCAAGCTTTTTTAAAGACGCGATCAAAACACATTATACTCCATTTCTATAACGTCTTCATATTGGCAGACATTTAGCCAATTAGCTTCGCGATACCTTTGTCAAAAAATAATGACGTTCGAATTTATCACGTTAATATCATGGGAATATTTTCTGTAAATATGTTATGCTTTTAATGTGTAATTCGTATAGATTTCGTGTTTTTTTGGTTTTTACAACTATGATGTAGCCGACATTTCGAATATTTTCAAATTATGCTTAGCTATTCTTTCCTTCTAACATTTGCACAATATGAAAGTTAATACGTATGTCAAACAGAAATAACATGTGGAAATGTACAATCATTTCTCAGATGACAACAAATTAAACTGTCATCACATATCGTTCCACGTGATTTATGATGTCTGATTTTAATTTGTGGTAGAGAATACAATTTTAAAAGATAACATATGCGTGGTTAGATTTAAGGTGATAGCAAATTATAATGCACAATGTTGGGTGGTATCTTAATATCAAGAAACGAAGAAAAATTTGTATACATTTGTTAAGAATTCAATTTATATTAGCTCACGTCATCTGCTAACAGGAGCACTGTTAACTATACCATATTCGTTGTATTATTGATATATACTTAGGACATCCAAAAGAATGCAGACAAAAACAATCTATTCCGGGAAAACTTTGTATCAGTAGCAAATTCGAGTTGATTTCAAACGTGAGCCTATCGAGAAGAATCGTTCAGAGTTGCTTGTGAATTTTGATCGTAATTTCAACGGCCCGAAAAAGGATGTATATTAAGGCTAAACTTAACCGATTTCGAAGACATTCATCATTTTACTGATTCATTGGGGCATACAGAAAACACCTGGTCACAATATTGAAGAAAAACATCTGCCAAATACGTACCTCGATCAAGATCGGAAAAAGTCGAATGTGAAATAATAATGTCAATTCTCAAAACACATGGATTTTTTGAAACGAGAAAACTGTATATATAAAGATATCAGTTATTTTATACCCCTTGAACGGTATGAACTTTAATAGTGAAGTCAAACAGAAAACACGGTTAGAATTGCACAATCATTTATCAGAGAGCATGACATCAAATTAAACTGTCACAACAAGTCTTTCGCAAATTAAAATAGTTGCACTGCAGCAAAATTAGGATACTGCTATCTGGTGAGCAGAGATTTTTGTTGCATTTAAGATTTCCCTTCAATCAGACGTCATTAATGAAGATGGTAGGATTAAGGGACGTTTTTCTGTTACATAATACCGAAAGAGATCTGTATATTCGATTGGATTTGGTACATCATTTTAATTCAAAAAATATAACCAATATATGTTGTTCATACGATTGCCTGTGGGATAGATTCCACATTTAATCGAAGTTAGCTGACATTCATTGGAAGAGTCGAACAAATTTAACTTGTGTATTATTTTATATCATTATGAAAATATTTCCTACTAAATTTATATAGGTTTCTGTTGAATTGGCGTATTTGTGGGAAACTAAGATCATTTTTGTACAGTCTCAACTTTATTATTTCAGATTATCTTAAATTAGTATGCATTTCATGTTATCATCGAAGCGCAAAAATCTATTACTTATTTCATCTCTCCATTGATGTCAAAAATCCTAATAATCATTTCCGTGTACAATAAAAATTTATTTTCTTCTCTACCAGTCACATTCTCGAAAGTTTCCCTATTTTGATTATTTGTACTTTTACCGTAAACTCACTGCTATAGTGACTCTAGGTCACTATTTCAAGATGCGGTATTTCAACTAACCACATGACAGTTCGCTAAGGTAGATACTATGTAGATCCTGTTTTTGCAATACTGGGTAAAATGGCAGCTGAGGCAGTAAAAGTTGTCGTTCGTTGTCGTCCATTTAATCAGAGAGAGCAAAATTTGAAGTGCAAGAATGTTGTTGAAATCGTATCGGAAACTGGGCAATGCTCCATTTGTCACCCTACTGAGATCAGAGCTCCTGCTAAAGCGTTTTTCTTTGATGGTGCGTACGACTGTAATGCCACAACTGAACGCATTTACAATGATATTGGCTATCCTTTGGTAGAGGGAGTAACAGAGGGGTATAATGGAACAATTTTTGCTTATGGACAAACTGGATGTGGAAAATCATTTACGATGCAAGGCGTGGATGATGATAGCGCACAGCGTGGAATTATTCCCAGGTTACTTTTATGATGCATTTATATAAATATATAAATGATTTTGGATTTATTATCCTACAATAAATTACAAACATATGTTGTACTAATTATTCCACTATTTTCTTAAAAATCACAATTAATAAGATTTGTAGGCATGCTCACGTTTATCTTTTCATCCTAAAAATATTTATGTTAATGGCAGATGCAAACATTCATCCTGCTATTGGACCGTTCATTTTATATTCCTTTGCTTCAGTATGAGTATTTTTATTTCAAATTAATAATGATATATCAGTATCACAGGGCGATACCCGACCAAGTCGAAACGAGTGCCCAGATGCTTTCGGAGGTGTGCTTGAAAACACCCGCCACTACCACTATTGATTTACAATCTAGAGTAAACAATTCGTACTACCGAACACGATATTGTAGAAAAATTGAACTGTCAGTTGAGTGAATTCACTCTTTAGGTATTCTTCTCTTGTTGCATTCTCTGTCTGCTGCACTTTACCTATATCCAGGCTCGTGGTTTCGTATATGCATTATCAATTCAAGCCACTTAACTGAACCTAGCTTATTTGAAGTTCGATTCTATTATTTATGTTTATTATTTAGTTTCATTGTTAAAACAGCACAGGAAAATTTATCGGTGAATCCGCTATTCTTTGTTTGACATAAAATACTTAATCCTAAAGCCCAAAATAAACAACGTTCAATCACTATGGTTGAAACGTTCCCATGATCTACTTGGCACTGTGTGCACTACAAGCGATACCTTGCCATTAAATATTTTTGTATGTTTTAAAATATTTCGATCGAAATCTTAGACACGCAGTTGATTTAATCAGTTTTTCGAGAACGTCCTCTGGAGTGCTCTCAGTAGTTTCTCCACGGGTTGCCTTGAGCTTCTTCCAGGTGGGCGGCTTACGGACCTGGATTAAGCTGATGATATTGCCTTACTGGGCGAAGACCCAACATTTATCCAACAAGCCTTAGATATGATGGCAATGGAGGCGTCTAAGTATAGGCTCTTCTTCTCGCCAAACAAGAGTGAAGTGCTCCTTCAGGACTGGTCTGGTGAACTGCCAAATTTTGCTATTAATAATCTGATTCTCGATCATGTTGAGTAGTTCAAATACCTATGAAGTCTGGTGGTTGCTAAGGGTTGGATAGAGAAGGAAATCACGTCCAGAATAGCTAAGGCCAGACTGGCATTCACTAAACTTAAATGGTATGGTATGATGGTCAGGTTAATGGCTGCCTGAAGGCTAGTGCCATTGCTCCCTAAGACACAACGCCTGACCATCATACCATACCATTTAAGTTTAGTGAATGCCAGTCTGAAAATATCTACTTTATCGTCTACCACTCCAGACCTATATATATCCCCCCTTCATATCTGTCTAGGCCTGGGCAACCTGACAGTATTTTAGCCCACGTGCAGTCTCTGACTGTGCGGCACTTTGAGAGGATCAGGCTTTTGCTTTCATACCATACCATGCCAGACCTATAGCTAATCGTCAATAACGACCAAGATAATCTATTCGATTCAGTTTTACAAATCTTGTTTAGTTTTTTATCTGAAATGGCTAGATTTTTATTTATTCACATCAGAGTACGGGCATCATGGTTGCACGGATGTGCAATCGTACAGTACTTCTCTGCTGTGCAGTCAACACTTTATACATTGATTTGCGAACGGTAGTTAACTTTTTGCGGAATTGCGCTGCAGTCTTGTTATCATTTCTAATTTATTCTCACATATATCTAGACCAGGACAACTTGACATTAGCTCAGCTCACTTTCAGTCTATGACTGTGGGGCATTTTACCTGGATCAGGCTCTCGATTTCATGCATCCGGTAACGTAGACAACAGCGTTTGCCGTTCAAGAAAATCCAGGTTAATTTTCTAGATTCATATTCAATCGAAAACTTTGATAATCTGTCTACCACCAGGAGATTAATTTTTAACTCATTTTCGTAAAAGAAATTCACAGCCTGTCAATATCTCACACTGTTTAGCACATTTTATCACTACAACCTTGCGTCCGTACATTTACTAAGGTAAACCTTCATATTCTAGGAAAAGACATACGTGTAGTGTACATGTTTTTTGTAGTTTTTAATTGATAGATAATTTATTTAGAAACTTTCTTCCTGTCTTCCAGATCATTTGACCACATCTTCGAAACAATCTCCGTCAGTTCCGACAGTAAATTTCTTGTATACGCCTCGTTTTTGGAAATATATAATGAAGAAATACGTGACCTGCTGGCTCGGGATACAAAAAACAAACTCGAATTGAAAGAACATCCAGAAAAAGGAGTGTTTGTGGCCGGGCTTTCTATGCACCAAGTATCAAATGTACATGACTGCCAGGTAAACCCTATTTCTAAATCTAAATCAGAAGTTTTACGCCTTTGCTCGAGGTAATAGTCAAAGTTGTAATGCAAGTATTCGCTGCTAACCCTCAGGCTCAAAGTGAAATAACGTTATCTAACTCCTCAAATTTCGTTGGTCTGTCAACTGGTTTCAGATTCTAAATCTCCATTCATGCAAATTAGTTATGCTAACCTTACAGTCTTATTCATCTTTGACATAACTTACATGAATACCTCAAAATGAATCGACCGTTAATCTATTACAATGCTTTTTTTAAGGACCGCGTTGGTATCAAAGTGACAACTAATTCTGAGAGAGTTGATTATAATGATCAATGTACTAAGTTGTTTGAAGTATTCGTCTTTTCCTTCAAGTTGTTTGGAGAGCTGGCGATGAAAGCTTGTTTCGCTCTATCATGGTGAAAGTTTGATTGAAAAAATTATTCCAGTCGATGTGTTTCTACTCTATTTTGGTTTCGATGACATTTTAAATCTTTGTTCAGCGAAATGCTGAACTTCATAGTATGCAAACAGTAAAATAAATAGACGTAACACAATGCAAAATGATTCACAAGTAACAATATATTTATACGTTCTAATTCACGCACGTTCAATTATACAGAGCGAAATAGCTCATAATGTTTAATGGATACCCGTAAACACATAGATTGTAATTTATACAATGTGATATGTTCATATATTGATTGAAAGTAATAAATCAGTTGAACTCTGATAACCTTTTAAGGGCCTAAATATTAGAAAAAGTACCTAACGAAACCTGGATTATCACGTGATCATTAGTGTTAGCTAGATAATTTCACTCGATTCAGGATCGTGACCTGCAAATTGAGGACGATGCAGCCATCATTGCTCACTCACAAGAATGATTTTGATAGCTAATCGACTGTTTTATATCATCACGGAAAGACGTTGTTGTCAAATGGCGTAAGCAAGACGGAAGCTTTTGGTCAAAGGTCTGTATTTGTTTCCTCATCACTGTTTGCAACTGTCAGTTTGAACCATTAGATCATCTTACTTAACTTGATTCAACTATTGGGGATACTCCATACCCTACACCGAAATTGATAAGGGGATTGGCAGAGCAACTATCATCTATTACTGTTTGAAATTTCGTGTCTGGGGAAACCGCACGACGACTGTGAAGATAAAAAATGATAATATGGAGTGTCAACTAAATGTTTTATTGTATGGCAGCAGGATATAGACCATTCGCACGAGACACGAAGGAAAGATAATTGATTTTTATGAATAAAGTATTCATAGATTTCTTCATAGATGATATGCGGATAAAAAAGTTATGCCTCACACGACCCAAAGAATGTACATCGCGTCGGGTTATCACTTTACTGCAAATTTACGGCCTACGCTACGTGGGTCATGTGAATAGAATGGAAAACGGTGGTATTTCTAAATATCTACTCTATGGTGAGTGGAAATCAGTAAGTTAATTTTTGCGTAGGCCGCACTTGCATTACATAAGCGATTGCAAAAGAAATATGAAAGCTCTTTACATTGACCCTAAGGTTTTTAGGACTTGCTCTTGACCGCCTACTTTGCACAGTCTTATCTTCAAGCGAGGAAGAGATAATTCGGCTGTCATCCGCTGAGCGTATTTTACGTCGACGGTGCGATACTGCCATTTATCGCCCGACTACCGCATAGGACCGGCAGCCTTCAAGAGAGATTGTTCTGCTCGAATTGCACTATTAATCTGATACGAATGAGATCATCGTGCGCTTTTCATGGTCGAAATCCACATGTTAAAACCAAAAACAGCTATACGAGGAGCTCGGTTTAAACAGACTTACTTGCTTTACACTCTGCGCCACTAAACAACCAAATAGTAGTTTCAACAGCCGTGATATGTTTCGGACGTTCACTTTAAGAGTATTTTTCACACAAGCATGCAGATCTTGCCTGTGTCACCCTACTATGCATTTTTGGAGCACTGAACGAATAAAGGAGATTTCATGAGACTCAAAAATTTAAGAGTATAGTTCCTTTTTGAATTTGGAGTTTATCACTAACTTAAACTCATATATTCTATTCCGGGGTAAACGGAATTTGCCTCTGATGACAATCATATATAGCGTGTGATTAATGTATTCTCACTTAAAACAAAAACGAAATTCGTATACAATTCATTTGCGGAACATCCGTCGCATCTTGAGCATGTTATTGAGAAACAGGGTATCAGTGCACGCACTTCCCAAAGCTGATCCGCAGCGCAGGTTTACCTCAATTCGACATTTATGTCTTATTCTATAAAATTTACTCTATATGGAGTTGAAATCAGCATGTCAGCATTAAAGTTGGCTTCAGTTGCAACAACATCCGCTTGTAATATAAATTTGAAGGCTCTGGACAATGATCATACAAGGTAAGAAGAACTTGCGCGTCACCACTCACGTTCATGCGTAGTCTTCAAACCGGGAAAGAGTGAATGATGCTTTGGGCTGATGAATAGAGATTACGCCGACACCGAGCAAATGACGTCCATGGCACATCCCCGTGAACCCTTCAGCCTCAAAGTTGAAGTAACTCAGATGTATTTCCATTTTCCTTTCAATTATAACCATTCTTTTCTGCAAGCTGAATATTCATAAACGTTTTAAACCTAATGCATTAGTCATATTGCTTATTGTGCACCTAGTGCGATCGCAATCTTTTTAAATTTCAACAATCATATTTCGACTTTTCTCAATTGAACGGAATATGAAATAACTATATATGCCAATTTTTCTCCGTACTGCAATCTGTCAGTGTTGTGATTTTACAGTCAAACCTTCTAGCCAGTAGGATAACATCTTTTATCTCCTTAATCAGTGTAGCGATTTCGGGCAATGTTCAACTTGGCAATCACTCTTCGTTATACTTCTCATTACGTAAATAAACTCACCATTTGCAATATATGTCCTGTTAACATTTTAGTATTTGTAGCCATTACAAACGTAACAAAAATTAGGCGAGCAATGTCTAAATAAAATATCCGAAATAGAAAATACTGGTTTTGTTTATACTGTGACTTGATAATTATCTTAGATTTCATTGTGGTATACTCTCATGTCTTCCTTGTGTGTTTACGACTGTAAATATGAAGCGCTCTCCATTATCCGCTGTGCAACCGAGCCTGAAAAGTTAAGTGAATTTATTCTAATTCCATATATACAAGGTGATCATGAACATGGGATGGAAAAATCGTTCGACCGGCGCAACTTTGATGAATGCAGACAGTAGCCGCTCGCATTCCATATTCACCATAAACTTGGAAATGGTCAGTGAAGAAACAGAGAAACTGAAAGCTGGCAAGTTAAACCTGGTCGATCTAGCGGGTTCCGAGAGGCAATCGAAAACCGGCGCCACCGGAGATCGTTTGCGGGAAGCGACCAAGATCAATTTGAGCTTGTCCGCCCTTGGGAATGTGATATCCGCTTTGGTTGATTCGAAAGCCAAACACATTCCTTACAGAGACAGCAAATTGACAAGGCTTTTACAGGTATGTGAAAAACTGTCCCGCCCCGGGTTTTATGTCATGCTTCATTTAATAGTCTCCTCCTAATGTTTGAAATGTAACTTGTATGTATATATCTGTTAGCTTTATAATTTTAGCTTCATTGTTTGGCATTTTCCTGACCACTATGCCTTACAGTAAGGGTGCCTGAAAAGTTACGTATGATACAGTTTCACTCACCGATTAGCAAGCTAGTTTGTATAAGTTAATTATCCGATTACGATTTGCGCCCCTTTGTTGAATTTGGGAACTAAGGTTAAGAAAATTTCGCAAAATGTTCATCAATGATGGGGTCTGAATCAGCGACCTCCTGCTTCAAAAGCATCTTCGTTGAGTATTAGAATAATCTTGTATGGGGTTAAGTGAAAAGATGAGGAAAGGTTGTTATGATGCACTGCAGTGAACGCCACAGGGAAGCTGTCATGTTAATATCGCTGTACGCGTTCACAACACTTGCTTGAACGCATATTTGTGTGTGCATTTCATCCCGGTGAGTCTGTGGTTAATCTGGTACATGTTTAGTGGCTTTTTATGTTCCACCCTTCATCATCATGGTGGTATAGCAGTGAAGCACTTAGTACTTGATACTGGTGTAATGCTTTCCATGGTCATGATTATGAGGATGAAATTAGTGGCGTTTCCGGCTCGTCCAATAGGAGACTCCCTTACCACTGACTTATTTAAGGAAATTTGCGTCCTGTTCAACTTTGCGACCGGTTTCGCTGCAGCGTATCATTTTCATCATCTGCCTTTTATACCTCTTGTGCTTTCACGCAACTATGACCTGCAACATAAAATCCCACATACTGTCCAGATCTACCAATGTAGCGTGATTCTTTCCAGCCAACATAAACACAACTCCCTCTTGTACTTTCGTATTATCGTCATGAAACGAGATTCAAGATTTACGGTTGAGAAAGCAGTTAACTTTACAATAACCA
This sequence comes from Atriophallophorus winterbourni, assembly GCA_013407085.1. Lineage (NCBI taxonomy): Eukaryota > Metazoa > Platyhelminthes > Trematoda > Plagiorchiida > Microphallidae > Atriophallophorus > Atriophallophorus winterbourni. The sequence goes on from JACCGJ010001161.1 coordinate 9,708, forward strand.
CAGAGTCTAAGTATATATTTATAATCAATGGTACTCATAACTCCTATTCTTTTTTCTTCCTCATATCTGTCTAGGCCTGGGCAACCTGACAGCATCTTAGTCCACATGCAGTCTCTGACTGTGCGGCACTTTGCCTGGATCAGGCTTGTGCTTTCATACCATACCATACTCATAACTTGGATAGCTTGTTAATAGTTCGGGGGCAAAATTAGGATTAGCTCTCATGTAGTCATCAAGTTTCGATTTTAAAGTAGCCAAACTGTTTGAGTTTACCAAATCGGCATGTTGAGAATTACAAATAAAACACACGCACGGAAAAACGTACTTGCGGCAGTTTCGTTCGAAATGTGGTATTTCCAATTTGTAACTATTTTCACGGATATTGCTGGACGTTCGAAGGCGGAATAATTTATCCAGAGTGAGTGAGGATTTTGTATGCGTTCCTGAATTCAACGAATGCCTAACCAACTGACGAGTCAACATCATTTAATCTTTTGTAGGATATGTTGCAACGTTGCAGTTTTTCCATTTCAGTTCTTTTGTATGTTTGTAATGAAGAAACAATTATTTGCAGATGACAAAAGGATAACGTGCTTCACATTCTTATTCTATTTCACGTAGGATTCGTTGGGTGGAAACACGAAGACTCTGATGATCGCATGTATTTCGCCCGCGGATAATAACTATGATGAGACGTTGAGCACTTTACGTTATGCGAACCGAGCGAAGAACATTCAGAACAAACCGAAAATAAACGAGGACCCCAAAGATGCCTTACTTCGACAATATCAGGAAGAAATTAATCGGTTGCGTCAATTGCTCGAATCACAACAACAAGCTATTCCTGGTCTATTGGACACGGATATGGCTGAGAAACAAAAATTTACGGAAGAAAAAGAGCAATTGCGACTCGTGAGTATTTATCTCTGCATTTTGTTGCAGCTTTTTGGAATAACAATTTGTTTGTCATGAATGGTATCGGTTAATGGTTGATGTAGTGTTCTACTTTTCCAAGTTGCGTGGCACAGCAAGCTACCGTAGCTGGTTCTCTTAAGGCTCCGGGGACATTCACTCATGTCAGGGAGTTTAACGAATACAATCAAATGATCTTGGTTCCAACCCACTACATATCAATCCCACAGTAAAAATCTTTTTATAGGAATGTCTAAATATTCACCTCATACATAAATACTGAACTTACTCGAACCAAATATTGTCGTTATTTGTACCTTTGGTAGCTTTGTGTATCTTTAAAACAGAAAGTTCTCTCACACAAGGAACACATCGCACTCAAAATGATGAGCTTTCGAGTCAGCTCAGTCCGCGTATATTGTCCTATTGTGACGACGTTTCGGCTAGCTTTTTAAAACCGATGCTGGCCTTCATGCTAGTTTCTTGTTATTTAAAACCGAATACTGCTCTCGTTCTTAGAACGTAGATCAAGCCGTCAACGCGCAACTGCTGCTACTCGGTCGAGTGCTGTCTGTTGCTTTGAGAGCGCTGCGGAAGAGGTTGTTTCTCTTGAATTGGACTGTTTAGTCACTTGAAACGCTGTGGAACATGAAACTAACATTCGCGTGTGATGTAAATCCGTGGTCAACACCGATCGAAGGTGGCCAACAACAATAACAACAGCAGACCGGGACATCAATATGAACGGTTTTCTGATGATGAAGAAGGTGGAAGTAACAAATGAAGCGTCTCTCAAATACCTCAATGTTTATTCCCAGACAGCACTGACCCCATAGCACAACTTCTCGGATTCGGATTTTGATACACATAAACATGTTGACGCAATCATTATTAACTGGGTTGGCCAGGTTGTGTGATGTTTAGCGTATAGTGGTATGATGGTATGAAAGCACAAGCCTGATCCAGGCAAAGTGCCGCACAGTCAGAGACTGCACGTGGGCTATGATACTGTCAGGTTGCCCAGGCCTAGACAGATATGAGGGGGGAATAGAAATAGAAATGGTAGTAAGACTCCAGCATGATTCAGCATGCAGCTCACTACTGTTGGCCAATCAATTTAGCACGATGCTAGCCGCACAGCACGTAAATGTTGCACGATTGCACATCGTGCATTTCTTATACCGTAATGGTTATTTGGCCTTCCTACGAACTGGCTCGGTGTATAGGAATTCGACTCTGATTTTGCTTTGGCAGGTAACGGCTGGTCTGATAGGTAAGGCTTAGAATAAATTCTTATGTCGTTCTCGTTGTAGACATCTTGGAGTGTTTGATTAATGTTGTTGTCTGTGAGTGGTGGGTGAACCATTTCAAATTTTATGACAATGAAAGCTATGAAGAAGCTGTCGAGTTCGTACACTTGTTCAATGTCTGTCTAAAACAAAATATAGCCACATCAACTCTGTGTACTTTCACTTCCCTTTCTAAATATTCTGAAGATTTCAATTCGTCAGTTTTGAAGTTAATATATGCGTTATTTGGTAGTGGTAGTGTTCCAGTTGACGTAAATTGTCTCAGATGATGATCATGATCACGCGACACTCTGCATTACAACCTTTAGGAGTACGAATCCAGACTTCGCGAGAAAGAAATGCAATGTTATGCGGAAATGGCAGACAAGGCCAAGCTGTTACAAGAGATTCAAAAACTGAAGGAAACCAAGGAGAACGGACAGCGAACGGGGGAGAAATCTTCTCGCCATTTGGAAGGTAAATTTCCGTCGCAATTTATTAATTCACTTGCGAAGGCGATTTGCAATTTTTCAGCTGTAGTCTGATATGCATATTGTAAGATCAGTTTCATAGTCTTGTCACATATCATTACCGGTTATGGTTGATTTTAGGAATTAGGATATTGGTGAGTGCTTAAACCATTGTATTTGAAATCACATGCATAGTCACACAGTCTTGCTCGTAGATGGCATGCCTGGTCTGACTGATGTATTGCGGACTGATTGCAATTCGACAGCCCACAATTAAAAATCCGAATTTGCTCCGTAATTTTAAACCTTGTATTACTATTATATAAAAGTAGTTCATGGATCAAATCTCATCCTTCACTAAGATTTATGGTGACATTAACTGTATTTAAAATAATCAATAAATCTAGAAAACAGTCGTCCGCATGGCAAGTTAACCGAATCCATCGGTGTGAGTGCCAATTTGGGTACGCCACCCTCTATCAATGAATCGCGCGCCGTGGGTCATAAAGCAGGTTTGGCGAATCATCTCCGCGCATTGTTATGAGTTTCAAACTGTTGTTTCATATTTTTGTTTGTTTGGAGTTTACGGTGATTTATTAGTTATCTTCTTCGTTTTTCCTATTCTTGTTTGATAAACCGTTCACTTTTTATAAGCTCCTACCCAAGTAGGTCGTTTTGATTGGGAACACTTTTCAGGAATTTTGTTCAATTGTTCAAGTGTTTTTCTACGATTATAGGTTGTTTGTTTGTGCCAATTCACTTAGAAGCTTAGGGCAACAATTTTCTGAACATATCGTAGATGGACAGAGTGACTAACGCTGAAGTGCTTTAAAAAGCTGGTCTATAGAGCATGTTCACCCTATTACGTCAGCGCCGCCTGCGGTGGCTTGGTCATGTCTATAGAATGGAAAATGGTCGTATTCCGAAAGATGCGCTCTATGGTGAGTTGCAATTAGGAAGTCGACAATTGGGCAGACCGCACTTGCGGTACAAAGACGTTTGCAAAAGAGATATGAAAGCTCTTGGCATTGACCCCGCGAGCTGGGAAGAACTTGCTCTTGACCGCTCACTTTGGAGGCATTGTGTGAAGCGTCGTCTGGAAGCTGGAGAGGAGCAGATACAGCTCTTGGCTGCTGAACGCAGATCACGCCGCCGGCGTATAACTGACGCCCAACGACCGAGTTCTGACTATCTTTGCAAGCGCTGTTAGAGGGATCGATCCTCCCGAATCGGACTGTTTGGTCATTCAAAAAGCTGTAAAACATGAAAACATCATGCGATTGTGATCTACATCCATCGTCGACATCGACCGAAGAAGGCCAACATACAACCAAAAGCCTGCAGAAACATGAACAAAGCAGATCAGTATAAAGTATGACATGTTTCATACAGTGCCTATATTGCACATACTACATTTCGCTCAAGCATATTATATATATTATATATATTATATATATATCTATATCTATATATCTATATATATATATATATATATATATATATATATATTATATATATATTATGTGTGTTGTGTGTAGTATGTATGTTATGTATGAAATCACAATCCTGATCCAGGCAAAGTGCCACGCAGTCAAAGACTGTATGTGGTCTTAGATACTGTCAGGTTGCCCAGGCTTACACAGATACGGGTAAGGAAAATAGCAATAGCAGTGAGACTCCAGCATGTATTCGCATGCAGCTAAATACCGGTGGCAAATCAATTTAGCACGGTGTTGGTTTCTAGTAGAGTGGAATTCGAGTGGATATATTTAAAAAAGGTTAGTTTGAGGAATGCCACCCCACCTCGCTCGCTGTCAAACTTTATAAGAAAGCAGAATGATCAATTAGTAAGTTTTCCCACGGTATTCAATTTGATCGATTGATCCGATATTCTCTTTATGAGTAACTAGAAGGTGAACTTTGACTTTCTCGAATGGCATGAAAAACATTCATGATTATCTAATACGTTATCTTGCATATTAACTTCGTTATTTGTTGTTTGTTTACTTCTGCATACCAGTTTATTCCTGAACGAGATGAAAACCAATTTGTTGGCAATCAATCACCTAGATTTTTTTATACTGTTGCCAGAATCTCGGCCAGTTGGAGATGTCATCATCATGGATACAGAGGGTCACGTGCATAGTCAAGACCTCGACCCAACATACAATTGGAAATCCGGGGCCCCTCGAGTATCGGAGTTGCACGGAATTTCAACCAGTGTGTCTGGGCAATTGAAGAACCCGCCAATAGACACAGGCAATAAAGATGACTTGCTCAGAAGGTAATTTTATGTTCACATGAAACCGTGGGAACTTCAGACCCCATGCTCGTATCTGGTTCGGTTGGTGGTTCTGTTAGTTAATAGCACGGAAATGATGTGTGAGAATACGTGCTCATGATTTATACTGGTTTTGTCTCAATATCATCTTCTTCAGTGCACGGATGTGCAATGTGCTGTTCGGCTAATGCCTTGCTAAATTGATGGGCCACCGGTTGTGAACTGCATGCTGAA
>JACCGJ010001162.1:0-26821 GCA_013407085.1 Atriophallophorus winterbourni
ATCGGAATGAAGGAGTGGCAATTAAAGAATTTAGGTGACTGATTATCTAAGATTTAGGCGAATTCTGGGTCGTTTTCTTGGTGACAGGACAGTTCTTTGAGATCGACTAAAAGATTGATAATCAGTTTAAAAGAAGAGCGTGATAAAGCATCTGCAACATTGTTACGGTCACCATCAATGTGTCGAATATCTGTGGTAAATTGCGAAATGAATTCAAGTTAACGGATTTCTGGTCAAGAGCGCCGATCTCATGGTGAACAGGAGACATAGAAGATGAGCTTGAGATCTGTGAAAATCGTAAAGGTAAGTCCTTCGATTAAGTGACGGAAGTGTTTAATAGCTAGGTAGATGGCGAAGAGTTCGCTTTAAAAAAGTGCCATAAAAAGGCTTGGCTGTTTGCAACTTCCGCGCAAGAAATGACAATAAGTGAATCTTTTCGTTTACTTCTTGTTTCAGTACAGCTTCGAATTAGGCATATTGGGAGTCGATTTTGTATATCCAAATTGAAGTTATCGTGGGTTTTTAAGTGTCTTACAACGGTAGCAATGATCGAACTTTTTTAACATCAACGAATGCAGATTCTGCTCAGGCTGTGATTAACTACTTTTTAGGATAACCGTATGGCATATCGCTTGGTCGCTTAAGTATCTTAGCGGCGTTGAAAAAACATCCGTAATAGCTAACAACGCCGTGGAAACGGTGTAAGCTCGTGATTGACGGTGACATTGAATTTTCTAGTATGGACTTTGTCTTTTCAGCTAATGAGCTTATCCCATTACGGTCAATCATATGGCCCGAAAATACATTTATCTGAATTAATAGTAAGGCCTCATTGGTTGAAACGTGATTGAAATGTGATTAAATAGAGAATAATACGTCATAGATACACACAAAGATGAAATCACGACCACGGATAACATGATTAATGAACTATTAAATAGTCTGTGCTGCGTTTCGCAAACCAAAAGGAAGATATTCTAGAAGACCGATTGGCATTATTACAGCATTTTTGGCAATATCGTCAGTAGTGGCATTCATGTATGAGATCCAGTTTAGAAAACAACTGATTTTTCTTCGAGTTTTAGTGAAAAATCGAGAATGTGCGGAAAAGAAAAGCAGTCAAACAAGGAGTGTTTGTATGCCACTGTTAGATGAGGCTGGTACGACCAACCTGGTTGATCACGTGTCCAAACACATAATTAATGGGGTTAAACTTATAACCATAAACCAAAATATTCATTTGCATGCTTTCCCGCCAGACACCCCACGCCCGGTTTCGTGCTGTTAGCACTTATCAGGTAGGGACAGTAAGATCAGGATCCGCATGCGCTGGGAACAGTAGAGGAATGGTGAAGAAGGAGCGCTGGTATGTTGATGAATATTTTGGTTCGTGGTTCTGGGTTTAACCCCATTAAACATGTGTTTGGACACATGTGATCAAACAGGTTGGTCGTACCAACCTTGTCGAACAGTGGCATACAAGCGCTCCTTGTTTACCATTCCTCCACTGTTTCAAGCGCATGCGGATCCTGATCTTACTGTCCCTACCTGATGAGTGCAAACAGCACGAAACCGGTCGTGGGGTGTGTTTGACTGAAAAGCATGCAAATGATTAGTTAGAGTAGCAGTTATTTTGTGTAACGCTATTCAACGCATGGTAATCTCCGCAAATTCTTTAATTTCTGTTGTTCTTGTTATGTATATTGGCGATGTCTACGGATTAGTGGAAAGTGTGATTATACTCAGTGCTGCCATAGGTTCAAATTCACATTTTACCGCTTTTTATTTTTCCGGGTTAGTTACCTTCAAGCTTTTGCAAATCTGGAGTGCCTTTAGTAACGACATGATAAGTAGATAAATAAATGGATAATTTTATTCTTGGATATCCAAGGCATACTAATCATGATCAACAATGGCAAAAATGTTTGTAAGAAAGAAAACGTTTCGATTTTATTTTAATTCTTCTGAAATGAAACGACATTTATCTGTGTGAACCAGACGTTTGGGTTGGTTGAATCAAGAGCTAAGGTGTTGCAGCGGATAACTTTCATTTGATAATCAGTGTGTTTAAACGACATTTTGGTAAAAATGCAAACATGTATATTCTGAGCGAGAAAATGTAAACGGGCTCATCACATATGTAGTTCATAAGTACAATAACATAACATAAAAATTATACAATAAAAACGGATAAAGAAACTAACTTACGATGAGTATACATTCAATGTCCGGTGCAATAATCCACGCATAAAAATATTGCTAACTCAGAGATCCAATGCGTCACGTTGATGAAGAACGATAAGCCGCGAAGCTAAAAATGTGGTGACACATAATTTTAACCGGAATTCACAACAAAGTAGCACTAGCGAGCAAAGCGAGACGAGTAAACACAGAAAAAAAAGGATGTAGTATAATATATTGAATAAAATATTATTCGATGAAAATGGGAATGCAACCGAAAAAATTGAAATTACAAATTGCCACAATCTAAATAAATGGAGTAATTGATGACTTGTCGTCTCCATTGAAGTGCCCATGCTTCATTTTTGCGAATGATATGAAGTTCATTGGATGAACGGATAAGATTCAAGATTCAAGATCCAAGGATTTATGGTCGAAAAAAATACTTTACAACACCACAGGATTACGGTATGAATAAAACATGGAAATTGCAATAGTATAAAAGCAATAGAGAATATCAAATGTAAGGCTCACAAATAATGTTCGTTTGCAAGTGCAAGTCAAATTTATCTTCAAAAATCGCCAAGCAATGAGAGTCCACCACATGTTGGGGTAGGGAATTCCGAAGAAATATAGCTCGTACGGCGAAAAAATGTCGCCGACAATCAATACGGGAACTTGGAACGTAAAGAGATAAGGTATGTCTGCGTTTAACTTCTCCATCACATACATCAAGCAAGTGTTTCAGTGGATGTCCTTCGGTGGACACAATTCTATAGGTCAGAATAATATCGCGTCTCATTCTTCGTTGGGTAAAGTCACATAGACTCAGACGTCGCAGTCTTTCGGCATACGGAACATTGCGAAGACCCATCACTAACTTTGTTGCTCTATGATAGATTTTATCGAGGAGAGCAATATCTTTTCGTAGCCAAGGAGCCCAGACCTCGACCGCATATTCCATCGTAGGGAGAAGGTAGACATTCATTATCCTTGGTAACGTTACCAGGGAGAATCTTTCATATATTCTTCGAACGATACCCAACAACTTGTTGGCCCGTCGATATATATTCTAGCAGTGCACTATGCTCTTGAGGTTACCGCTAATCCACACTCCAAGATATTTTTCTAACCAGCTCCAAGCTAGGTTTTCAGTTCCCAATCGATATGTCCAAGAGACATTCTTGCCAAGATGGAGCATCTTACATTTCTGTATGTTGAATGACATGTCATTCATAAAGATACCTTGATGCAAGACCTAGACCGGGTCATAAACTGGTCAAACCAGTGGGACCTCTCACTGAACCTTAATAAAAGCCAACAATTGTCAGCACAGATTGATAAGATTTCAGTTCAGGTGTAGGGATATTCTCTAAGTGTTAACGGCTCAGCGTGTTAAGAAATTGGGAGTACTAGTTAGGATTGACTTCAAGTGGGAGGAAAAATGTGCCGCTGCATCTGAACGTGCTCTCCAACAGCTTTTACGGATAAGACCCGCGCTATTCAGCAGAAGACCCGATGTATTCCTGCCAATTTATGAGGCATTATTTCGGCCGAATTTAGTATATTGTGTCCAGGCGTAGGGCCCTTACTCCCAAAAGACATCGTTCGACTCGAAAGCGTACAGCGTCTTGCAACTCGCATGAATGAAAATCAACGAGGGAAAACTCACGCTGCACGCATGATTTCCCTGGATCTTTTCTCAGTTACGCCCCGTGGTTTGAGAGGCGACTCAATTAAATCCTTTAGGATATTGAAAGGGTTAAGCGGCGTTATCATGAGCGACTTCTGTTTCTTAAGTTCCGAGTTGAGAACCTGCAATCTTTCACTCAAACTTGCTGAGGAGCGATGTAGACTAGACTCCTTGAAAAACGTTTTCAGCCTCAGGGTGGTAAATTTTTGGAACAGGCTTTCGGGAAATCATATATTCAGGAGTTTTGTCGCGTGTTTTGAGGATGGTTTGGTCCGCATCCGGGGTAAACATTTTCCTGAATACTCCCCCTAATTATTATGCAAGATTAGGTAGTTCACCATTTTTAGCGTTATCTGATAAATAAAGTAAATGCTAGAGTTCTAGTACACGACTCTTCTTTAGCTGACCTCTCACCGTACTGGTGAATAAAAATTTAATTTAAATTTTCCAGATTCATTCACAATGAGGTGCTTCCTAAACACAACCTGGGTTGTATCTTGGTTTCGCGGTCTTCAAAATATCCAACGCACAATAAAAAACGTTTTAGCAGTTGTGGTTGCTTCTCTGCAGCATTCCAACGAAAGAAATTCTGGACGCTAGATTAGCTTGTTAGCGACTTACTGTCCTGTGCAACTGGACTAAACTGAGCAGTCATTGGTTTTTGGAGCAATATGCAGATCAATTCGCTGAGAAACAGGTGATCTAGTGTACATAATAAAAATGTTATAGAACGCAATATTAGCCAGAAGATTGAGAGATATAATATGAAGGTTTTGGCGTGGATGAATTAGTTAGAATCAGGCTTGACAGCCTTGGCTATGCAAAAACGTGTCTCTTTCCGAAAAAGCCCAGTGACGTGCGAGAAATCTTGTTCGTGGTATGCACAACATGTCTTACGAGGAAAAATTACGCAGTTTAGACGTATCCTTCGTTACCTACCGTTTTCACTGCAATGACATGTTACTTACCCACCGGATCTTGACTTACCCTTCCCTATTCCTTCCCTTTCCAAGCACTAACCTCCGAGGACATGAGCTCAAACTGTTACATCAACAGAGCAGGCTTGAATGTCAAAACCGATTTTTCTCTATGAGAGTTTGCAGTCAGTGGAACACGCTCCATGCACGCTTTTTGAGGCCGCTTCTCTCGTTTCATTCAAAGTTATCCTCGATTCTCACCTCCATGAAATCTCACACTCCCAAGACATAAGTAACCCGTAAACACTATTTTCATTTTTTACAAACCCTACCACATTTTTTTCCAAACTTACTAGCTCGTGGCAACCATAACAGTTTTGGAAGTCCGTATACACGCAGTTTCAACTGACCTTGTTCCGGAGGACGTGATGGGTAGCTTTGTCCCGGATTGACGCCCTACCTGTCAAAATGCCACAAAAATCCATTGACGGTGCAAACTAAAAGCGAATGAAGCCCGTTATAAGGCCTTTTTTTCTCTTCACTTTTTTGACCCACCGCTTAATTTATCTTGCGGTTCTTACAAACTTGCACAGATTGCAAACATCTATTTTTGCTTAACAATTTTTCTGGTAAAAAAATCGTACAGTTTTTGATATCTTCAGCTTAATTTGTTCTGACAATATCGTTTCGCTCAGACGATCGATATCACTACAGAATAATCGAAATCCTGTAAACGTTATCACTCGCATTTCACAGTTAACAAACATTCTTCTGTTGAATACGATTTTGTAGACAATCAACTCATCAATTAATTACAATACACTTCTGTTGTGCGCGTTACCTGCATTCTTGGTCGATCTGGCTTTTTGGGAATTTCCTCTCGGGAACGTAATATTTCAAGTAAAAATATTGAAGTCATCACAAGAACAACAAGGAATTACCAAAGGAGGATTGCGGATTATATGTACGTGAATCGAAAGAACTGTTCGTGCTTTTATACCAGCTTGACTGCTCCACTACATATTTCTGGTTAGCCCGAGTTTATTTTTTTCGCACATTTTGATATCGCCAGTCTGTAACTCTTTGTAGAGACTTCTAGTAACTTCAGCGACACATCCCACTGCTCTCAGATTTTCAATTTTACACTTCCACCTTTCGGTACGCACAATCCTTGTCTATGGTTCGCTCAAGTTGAAGCAATTTTTGAATTTAGACACATTGACTTAGTCTTTACTTTAAATATTGATCCAACCAACTTCTTAATATTGCCTTCCCCCTCTAATGGGGATCATAAAACATTATCCTTTCATCTACCATGCAGTTGCAAACATACCAATGAAGTCAAGACTCTTTATCTTTACATCGATTGTAACCTGCTTTTAAAATGTATAGGGATTGAACATTAGTCTCAATTCTTCCTTCCAAATGAATTTCTAACGATATCTTCTACATTCCATTTAAAAATTATACGTTCAGTCGACAGAGCTAGCAGTCCTAAAAGTGCATAAAACAAACTAGGATAGAGAAAATGGAAAAGAAAAGAAAAGAATGGTTTACAGTTGCAATAAACAATAATTTTATCTTCGCTCGTTTACGTTCCTATGAACTATTAAGTGACCACGAACTTATTCCGGACCACACATTGAAAACATCAGAAAATAGCTAAAATAAGCTAAAATCACTTAGCAGACTATTTAACTCACGATCCGTAAACTCAACCAACAACGTAGATTATATCATTCATGATCGAACTTTTAATTCTACAGAATTGAGAATTAAACACCCTAATACAATCCGTGAAGAATGTCTTAAATATTGCAATATTACATACAATACTTCCATCTATAAAGATATCACTAGAGCATTTCGGACAACTAGTGTATCAAATACTATATGTATAAATCGGAATGACATTCATGAAGTCTGCAAGCAAACTAAGTTTCGAGTATTTTCTTCACAGCACAATTCTGAATCCGCGCCCAAACGAAACGGGCCACCAGACCTCAACCTAGTGGAATAAATTACCTTCGCCTAGCGGAAAAAAAACGGTTCATATTCAGGAAAGATCAATTAATTTCTAACAATGAAAATGAAAAGGTTTGGAACATCAAAAATAGAGATTCTTCACTTATCCTCGATGGACCTTATCCGTTAAACATCAGTGCTTCCGGTATCAATAATTGACTTTTCTTCACAATAATTGTGTTTTTGTACTATATCAGATCACGTTCGGACTATCTGAAAGCAACTTTTAAATACTGTTACCTTCATATTTTTCAGACGTTAAATTCCGCTGAAGAAATAACCATGGAAATTGTTTTTTTTTGCAAATGTTCATACTACAATCTGATTGGACAAACCTTTTGGAAATAATTGATCATGGTCAACATGCCTTGGATTTCCGACAATAAAATTTATTTATGTATTTATTTATTTACTAAACAGGAGGGTATGTGCAACTGTGTTGTCGCTCACTCACCCATCGAGGCCGCTTCAGAGGTCGCCGATATTATTTATGATAAACCAAAATCTAACCCATATACCACGCTGAAAAATGCGTTGATCAACAGAACAGCCGCATCACATGAGCAAACTTTGCGTACATTGTTAACAGGAGTAGAGATTGGCGACAAAACCCCTACGAAATATGATGCACCTTCAAGGGAAATAACCCCTGAATGACTCGGTTTTACGTGAACTATGGTTTCAAAACTTACCTGTATACTTAGGACAATCTCTTTCGGTTCTCGAGAAAGGTATACCTCTACAGAAGCTAGCAGGAACCGCAGACCAAGTTCATTCAGTCTAAAACACCAAGTCACCATCTACTCAAAATAGAAGTCACATTAAAGCCCGCGGTGGAAACTGAAGTACAAAAGCTTAAGCAACAAGTCGTTGAATTGACCTCACAGATTTCAGCCCTAACAAAGATGTTCAACGATCGACCATCAAGTCTTAGCCGCAGCCGAACGCGCAATTCCAACAGAAATCCATCCCGAGAACGCTACAAAAGCGAGCACAGTCTATGTCATTATCACCACCGATTCGTCTGAAAGGTTAGAAAGTGCTTGCCATTCTGTAAACTTTACAAACCAGGGGAACTTCAACGCCAGGCAGTAACGGCGACGACTTCACATGACAACAACATTAGTCGCCTATTTTGTCACTGATTGTTCGAATAAATTGCGTTTTCTCGTTTATACGGTTGCTGAGATAAGTGTAATCCCATCCACACCACAGGAACACAAGAAGAAAAACCTCATTAACATTACAGGTGCCAAACAATACGCAGATCACCACGTTCGGCCAACGTTCACTAAATTTAAGCCTAGGCTTCAGACGTGACTTCCGTTAAATATTTACCGTTGCAGATTTCCTTGCACATTTTAACTTGTCCGTCGATTTGAAGTCCCATAAACATATCGACAACCTGACACAGTTAAAAACGCTAGGAAAACCATGTCGTTCTGCGATACAGACTATTCGCGTATTACCACCCAAACTTCCAGAACAATATAGCAGCTTATTGTCTGAGTTCCCAGAAGTTTTCCGCCCAAACTCACCGAATAATGCGATTAAGCACGAAACACGTGGTCCCCCAGTCTTCACTCGACCAAGACGGTTAGCACCAGACAAATTGGCTATTGCTAAACGAGTGTTCGAGCATATGATGGAATTGGGCATCATACGTCCATCAAAATCATCATGGGCCTCACCTCTCCACCTGGTCGAAAAGAAGCAACATGGTGCGTGGCGCTCTTGTGTGGATTATACAGCACTGAAACAAACTAGTGTTCCAGATAGGTATCCTATATCACACATCCATGACTTTATCTTGTCACTTGAAGGAAAGACCATCTTTACCAAGCTTGACTTCATACGTGCTTACAACCAGATACCAGTGGAACCAGAAGACGTGCCCAAAACAGCCATAACCACACCTTTTGGACTTTTCGAATTCGTTCGAATGGCATCCGGTCTGCGCAACGCAGCACAGACATTTCAACGGTTCATGGATCAAGTTTTCTTGGGTCTCGATTTTGTCTTCGTTTACATCGATGACGTACTCATCGCTAGTAAATCGCCCACTAAACACGCTGAAAATTTACATCGCGTCTTTTTACAACTGTTGAAGTACGGCATAGTTGTAAACCCGATAAATGCGTATTTGGCTTCGAATTACTGGAAATTCTTGGACATCAAGTTGATTCTAAAGGTATCATGCAATTAAAGCAGAAGGTTTCCGCAATGAAGGACTACCCATTACCCGAATCAATGCGACAACTCCGTCGTTTCCTTGGTCTTGTGAATTAATACCGTCGATCCATTTCTCACTATGCCGAGCTAGTTCGACCATTGACGGATTTACTCCGCAACAACAAACGCTCGTTAAATATGACGGACTTAGCTAAAACTGCTTTTGAACGCATTAAAAATGCGCTTAGCGAGGCAACGTTGCTGAACCACTTACCGTCCCATCCTAATATCAAACTATTTTTAGCCACGGATGCGTCTAACGGAGCGATTGGTGCAACTTTGCAATATAGTCGCATTGGAGAACTGTACCCATTATCGTTTTTCTCAAAGAGACTACAACCAGCTCAGGTTCGCTGCAGTACCTTTGGCAGAAAATTGCTTGCAATATATTATGCCATCCGTCATTTCCGCCATTTACTCGAAGGGCGAGAATTCACGGTTTTAACTGATCATAAATCGATCTGTTACGCCCTGCTTTTAAACACTGACCGCTATTCAGCTCATGAAATTCGACAGCTGGACTTCATTGCACAGTTTACCACCAACATCCGACACATCTCAGACCAAGATAACGTTGCCGCCGCCGACCTATCCCGTGGTCACCTTAATTATATTACCAGCGACGCTCAATTGCTAAAAATCGCAGAAGCTCAGCTTACCGACCAGGAGCTACCACAAATCCGGAAATCTTCATCGTTGATCTCAATTTCTGACTCCTCCATGTCTATTATATGCGATCTATCCACAGGCACCCCTAGAACTTTTGTACCAGCAACATTACGCCGAGAAATATTCCACCAACTGCACAATCTCTCACATCCTAGTATTCGTGCTACTAGAAAGTTAATCTCTGAGCGTTTCGTGTGGCCAAAAATGAATCACGACATTTCAATTTGGTCGCGTTCATGCATTCATTGTCAACGTGCGAAAGTTCACCGTCACACTTTCGCAGCTTATGTTACTTTTACAGCACCAGGAGAAAGATTCAGCCATATTCATCTTGATTTAGTTGGACCACTGCCATCCTCACGTAATCATTCTTACATCTTAGCATGTGTTGACAGATTTACGCGATGGCCTGTCGAAAAGGCCTTGAACGACATTGAAGCAAAGACGGTTGCCGAAGCATTAATCGAATTTGAATATCACAATTTGGCGTTCCTTCAGTCATTACAACTGACCGTGGTTCTCAATTACAATCAGCACTCTTTCGAGAGTTAAACCGACCACATTCGCACCACAGCCTATCATCCTTGTGCGAATGGTCTAGTCGAGCGCTTCTACCGACAATTTAAAGCTGCCCTCATTTCTCACGGGAATACACAAAATTGGTGAGTCTCATTATCGCTTGTCATGTTAGGATTACGAACGGCAGTGAAAGAAGATATCGGGTGTTCAACAGCAGGACTAGTTTATGGCACAACACTGCGGTTGCCGGGTGAAATGGTCAGTGGCTCTCTTAAACACGACTTTCACACCAACTAGTCACTACTTCGAAGATCTTGAGCGCCATATGCGGATATTGCGTTATCAACAGCCAAGAAAATCGCATCGCGATGAGCAAGGGCATGAAAACCTCCAATCATGCGAGTTTGTCTTCTTGAGAGTCGACAGTGTAAAGAAGCCCTTGATGCCACCTTACAGCGGTCCGTACCGAGTACTTGAACGTCATCCCAAATACTTCAAAATAGATAAAACGGAACTTCTGACAACATTAGCATTGATTGCCTAAAGGTTGCCTATGTGCAACCCTTGCCGTCAAGCTCAAACCGAAGCTTACGAAACACTGAAAGCCTATCTCGCGGTGTAGTCAATATACCCACTTGTATCCCGCAAAATCCTACCGACATCCAATCCACTCCTCCCACGCAATCAATGGGTATTTCTAGTCCTTCACTGCAGACTTTACGTTCTCGCTTGAAAAAAACCTTACACACACGATCTTGCAGTATTGTTACTTGCCCAAAAAACTTAGAAAATACCTCACTTAAATTTTTTCGAGCGTTCCCATTTTCTTCAACGCTCTAAGGGTTGATGGGGGTCGAGATTGAACAAATCTATTTTTACTTAACAATTTTTCTGGTAGAAACTATTGTACAGTTTTTGATATCTTCAGCTCAATTTGTTCTGGCAATATCGTTTCGCTCAGACGATCGATATCACTACAGAATAATCGATTTCCTGTTAACGTCATCACTCACATTTCACCGATTTTTTATTCGATAACTCAGTTAACAAAAATTCTTCTGTTAAATACGATTTTGTACTCAATCAACTCATCAATTAATAACAATACACTTCTGTTGTGCGCGTTACCCGCATTCTTGCTCGATCTGAGATTTTGGGAATTAACTCTCAGAAACGTGATATTTCGAGTAGAAATATTGAAGTCATCACAAGGACAACAAGGAATTGTAGCGGTATGGGCTTACAAAAATCTATCAGAGATTACAAAAATAATAGCAACAATGTTGTATGAAGATATACAGATAGAAAATTCAAAATAACTCACCAAAGGCTGAAGTGAGTTGAGCGAGGAAATTGTGATGGGAAGGATACTGATTCTCCACGATGTCGAAGATTCCGAGTACGAACAGTAATGCAAGAATTGACTTGATTAAATCCGTTAAGATAGAAGAACAGTTCAGGTAACGAATAAAGTAGCAAGCTCGCTAAAATGGAGTTATATCCGTGAGCGTTAATGATTCTCACAGTCCAAACATTCACTGCAGTCAGTCAAGACAGTTGCAAACAAGTTCTCACACAATCGGCTAAGACACGGCGAGAGAGAACGAACCGAGCTGGTTGGATTCAAAACGTATATATTGTGTGAAGGTCACAATAATTAACAATTGCAAATAGCAGAATAGGTGAAATACAACAGGGATTACCAAAGGAGGATTGCGGATTATATGTACGTGGATCGATAGAACTGTTCGTGAGTCAGATCGCTTAATTTTGTACTGCGTATTTTTATACTAGTTTGACTGGTCCACTACAAGCTCTTAGCTTTTTATACCGTAATAAACTATTGAACTATTGAACGTACCGTTTTGAAACCACGAGCGACCTTGGTTCCGATTGTTCAAAATATATAGTCAATAGTCAATAGTTTTATTGTGTTAATAAAAGCTGATAGCACGTGATAAACAAGTGGGTGGTGTGTACAGAGGGCCGCATAAAGCGTGGTAAAAAGCATACATGAATAGAAAAAAACGGAGGCAAATTGGGAACCAGACGAATTAGAACCTAGTGCAAAAATCAGGTGGAATACTATAAAAGGGCACATTTTACAAATACAGGATAGTTTTGCTCCTCTACAACCAGTGAGAACGCGAGGAAAAACGCCCCTGGTGGAGCGCGTCTACTCCCAAGGCTATTAGATGTCGTGACCGTAGCTGGAGGGCTTATAAATTCTATGGAACACACAGATATAGACTGCAGTACATACAGACCAGAAATTCAGCTGTTGCGCTGTAAAGGAAAGCCAAAAAAGCAAACATTAACTTGAAAGCTTTTTATGGCTATGTTCAGTCCAAGCGATCATTAAGAGAAGGAATAGGTTCGTTAGTGCTGGATGATGGCAATACGGCTTTGACTGCACCGGAAAAAGCCGCTGCGTTGCATCCATTCTTCTGCAGTGTTTATCGGCGCGATTCAGGTAACTGTTTAGAAACTCACGAGTGCAGAGCACCTCCCTTTAGCTCGATGGAGGTTAATCAGGAAATGGTCACCACAGTTCTGTCGCAGCTGGACAAAACTAAGTCGGCTGGCCCCGACGGCATACATCCGGCTATTCTTCAACCGCTTGGGAATATAGTTAGCCTTGCAATCAGAAATCTTTTCGAAGCTACCTTACTCCAAGGTATACTACCGGATGATTGGAAACGAGCGGCGGTAATAGCCATATACAAAAAGGGTCCCATTTCGGATGTACGCAACTACAGGCCAGTAAGCATGACAAGCATTCTTTCCAAATGCTTGGAAAAAATCATTCGGCACCAGGTATGTAAACATTTGGTAGCCAATTCCTTACTATCCGATGCCCAGCACGGATTCTGGAAAGGAAGGTCCTGCCTAACCAATCTTCTAAGCCTTCTTGACGAAGTGACATTACGCCTCGATGAAGGGAGAGTAGTCGAAGTCTGCTATCTTGATTTTCAAAAGGCATTTGACTCAGTGAACCATAGGTACCTTCTGCACAAACTAAGTATGTGTGGCGTCACAGGTGACCTACATCGATGGTTAAACAGCTTCCTAACTAATCGCACTAACTATGTTAGAATTGCGAGGGTGTGCTCGGAGGAATCACTGATTCTGAGTGGATTGCCTCAAGGCTCGGTGCTTGGTCCATTACTTTTTCTTATTTTTGTAAACGACCTGGCAGCGTGCTTGAGTTCACGCTGCTTCCTATTTGCTGATAATGTTAAAATCCTAGGAACCGACAGTAGACATACGCTTATCTTTGATTTAGAAAAAGTAATCGAGTGGACAAAGACCTGGGACTTGCCACTAAACTTGGGGAAGAGCTGTCTTTTGACGACTGATTTAGCGACAACCCAACTAGAAGTTAATGAAGGAACTATCAGAATAACTGCTGCTCAGAAAGTGAAGGATCTTAGCATTACTATAACAGGCGATTTTAAATGGGCTTCTCAATGTGCCGAAGCTGCAAACAAGGCTCGCAGAGAATTGTTCAGACTTCTCTCAGCGTTATCTTGCCGAAGACCGTCAATCTTCATTCCCTTATACAAAGTAGTCGTGCGGCCTCACTTTTTATACTGCGTTCAATCCTGGGCACCGTACTTAAAAAAGATATAGCATGTCTCGAAAGGGTCCAGTGCCTTGCGACTAGGATGGTTGAGGGTCAGAGAGGTAAAACCTATGAGGCTAGACTCAAGGACCTCGGTTTGTTCTCACTAAAGAGACGGCGGCTGCGAGGTGACCTAATAGAAGCCTTCAAGATTCTAAAGGCTCTCACGGATGATATTACTGATATCCTTAAACTTACCCCTAAAGCAGCTACAAGGGGT
Source organism: Atriophallophorus winterbourni (assembly GCA_013407085.1). Lineage (NCBI taxonomy): Eukaryota > Metazoa > Platyhelminthes > Trematoda > Plagiorchiida > Microphallidae > Atriophallophorus > Atriophallophorus winterbourni. The sequence continues at coordinate 14,082 of JACCGJ010001162.1, forward strand.
AATTCTATGAAACTTCTTAAGAGTAGGCCCAGGTTGCTGGCACGTGAGCTTTTTTTCAGCAACCGTGTGGTCAACTTCTGGAACAAGCTCCCAGATTGTATAGTAAGCCTCCCAAATGTGTTGAGCTTTAAAAGGGAATTAGACGTTGAATGGTCTATCATATTTCCGCACATTGTCTAATAAAAAACTTAAAAAACAACAAAACGTATTTTTACATTTATATCATATCTATCTAGGCCTGGGCAACCTGACAGCAAATTAGCACACATGCAGTCTATGACTGTGTTTCACTTTGCCTCGACTAGGCTAGTGATTTCATACACCATACATTGTTCACGCATATTATTGCATTGTTTCCTGAATAGCTGACCTCTCACCGTGCTGGTGAAGAGAAACCTTACCTTACTTTCCAGATATTCGGAAACAAGAACGTGTGAAAAGTACAAACTGCATACTCGATATCGAAGTCCCGGGTGCTCAACCGCATACCGTCGAAGGAAATCTGGGCGCGTGATTGGCTTTTAGCCACCTTCAGCCCCGTGCAACTTGAACTTATAGCGGGTGATTTTCGCGTATTGCATACACCTTGATTGGACATTTGTGGCTTTTTATAGGGAGAAGTGTCAACCCAAGACACATTCCCACCACGTCCTCCAGTGCATGAAGGGCTTGCAGACTGTTGCTTTGGCGTGAGCAACGTTGATCCTTGTCTGGCCCTGACGCGAATTGTGTCTAATTGTTCCAACAGGAGTCTAACCGAATCTACATCTACATCAAGATCAGAAAAGACCTCACTGTTCTGAGAGACAGAAGCGGGATCACTTTCTTCGAGACAGTACACGGAGGTTTATTGCTTAACCATGTCTTCAGCTTTCAAACCATCCTCAGTAATGTCTACCCCATTATTATCCACGATGTCGAAGGATTCCGAGTACGAACAGTAATGTCAGGAATTGACGTGATTAAATCCGTTAAGATTAGTAGAACAGTTCAAGTGGAACGAATTTAAAGTAGCAAGCTCGCTAAAATGGAGTTATATACGTGAGCGTTAATGATTCTCACAGTCCAAACATTCACGCAGTCAGTCAAGACAGTTGCAAACAGTTCTGCCACACAATCGGCTCAGACAAAGCGAGAGAGAACGAACCGAGCTGGTTGGATTCAAAACGTATATATTGTGTGAAGGTCACAATAATTAACAATTGCAAATAGCAGAATAGGTGAAATACAACAGGGATTACCAAAGGAGGATTGCGGATTATATGTACGTGGATCGATAGAACTGTTCGTGAGTCAGATCGCTTAATTTTGTACTGCGTATTTTTATACTAGTTTGACTGGTCCACTACAAGCTCTTAGCTTTTTATACCGTAATAAACTATTGAACTATTGAACGTACCGTTTTGAAACCACGAGCGACCTTGGTTCCGATTGTTCAAAATATATAGTCAATAGTCAATAGTTTTATTGTGTTAATAAAAGCTGATAGCACGTGATAAACAAGTGGGTGGTGTGTACAGAGGGCCGCATAAAGCGTGGTAAAAAGCATACATGAATAGAAAAAAACGGAGGCAAATTGGGAACCAGACGAATTAGAACCTAGTGCAAAAATCAGGTGGAATACTATAAAAGGGCACATTTTACAAATACAGGATAGTTTTGCTCCTCTACAACCAGTGAGAACGCGAGGAAAAACGCCCCTGGTGGAGCGCGTCTACTCCCAAGGCTATTAGATGTCGTGACCGTAGCTGGAGGGCTTATAAATTCTATGGAACACACAGATATAGACTGCAGTACATACAGACCAGAAATTCAGCTGTTGCGCTGTAAAGGAAAGCCAAAAAAGCAAACATTAACTTGAAAGCTTTTTATGGCTATGTTCAGTCCAAGCGATCATTAAGAGAAGGAATAGGTTCGTTAGTGCTGGATGATGGCAATACGGCTTTGACTGCACCGGAAAAAGCCGCTGCGTTGCATCCATTCTTCTGCAGTGTTTATCGGCGCGATTCAGGTAACTGTTTAGAAACTCACGAGTGCAGAGCACCTCCCTTTAGCTCGATGGAGGTTAATCAGGAAATGGTCACCACAGTTCTGTCGCAGCTGGATAAAACTAAGTCAGCTGGCCCCGACGGTATACATCCGGCTATTCTTCAACCGCTCGCGAATATAGTTAGCCTTGCAATCAGAAATCTTTTCGAAGCTACCTTACTCCAGGGTATACTACCGGATGATTGGAAACGAGCGGCGGTAATAGCCATATACAAAAAGGGTCCCATTTCGGATGTACGCAACTACAGGCCAGTAAGCCTGACAAGCATTCTTTCCAAGTGCTTGGAAAAAATCATTCGGCATCAGGTATGTAAACATTTGGTAGCCAATTCCTTACTATCCGATGCCCAGCACGGATTCTGGAAAGGAAGGTCCTGCCTAACCAATCTTCTAAGCTTTCTGGACAAAGTGACATTACGCCTCGATGAAGGGAGAGTAGTCGAAGTCTGCTATCTTGATTTTCAAAAGGCATTTGACTCAGTGAACCATAGGTACCTTCTGCACAAACTAAGTATGTGTGGCGTCACAGGTGACCTACATCGATGGTTAAACAGCTTCCTAACTAATCGCACTAACTATGTTAGAATTGCGAGGGTGTGCTCGGAGGAATCACTGATTCTGAGTGGATTGCCTCAAGGCTCGGTGCTTGGTCCATTACTTTTTCTTATTTTTGTAAACGACCTGGCAGCGTGCTTGAGTTCACGCTGCTTCCTATTTGCTGATAATGTTAAAATCCTAGGAACCGACAGTAGACATACGCTTATCTTTGATTTAGAAAAAGTAATCGAGTGGACAAAGACCTGGGACTTGCCACTAAACTTGGGGAAGAGCTGTCTTTTGACGACTGATTTAGCGACAACCCAACTAGAAGTTAATGAAGGAACTATCAGAATAACTGCTGCTCAGAAAGTGAAGGATCTTAGCATTACTATAACAGGCGATTTTAAATGGGCTTCTCAATGTGCCGAAGCTGCAAACAAGGCTCGCAGAGAATTGTTCAGACTTCTCTCAGCGTTATCTTGCCGAAGACCGTCAATCTTCATTCCCTTATACAAAGTAGTCGTGCGGCCTCACTTTTTATACTGCGTTCAATCCTGGGCACCGTACTTAAAAAAGATATAGCATGTCTCGAAAGGGTCCAGTGCCTTGCGACTAGGATGGTTGAGGGTCAGAGAGGTAAAACCTATGAGGCTAGACTCAAGGACCTCGGTTTGTTCTCACTAAAGAGACGGCGGCTGCGAGGTGACCTAATAGAAGCCTTCAAGATTCTAAAGGCTCTCACGGATGATATTACTGATATCCTTAAACTTACCCCTAAAGCAGCTACAAGGGGTAATTCTATGAAACTTCTTAAGAGTAGGCCCAGGTTGCTGGCACGTGAGCTTTTTTTCAGCAACCGTGTGGTCAACTTCTGGAACAAGCTCCCAGATTGTATAGTAAGCCTCCCAAATGTGTTGAGCTTTAAAAGGGAATTAGACGTTGAATGGTCTATCATATTTCCGCACATTGTCTAATAAAAAACTTAAAAAACAACAAAACGTATTTTTACATTTATATCATATCTATCTAGGCCTGGGCAACCTGACAGCAAATTAGCACACATGCAGTCTATGACTGTGTTTCACTTTGCCTCGACTAGGCTAGTGATTTCATACACCATACATTGTTCACGCATATTATTGCATTGTTTCCTGAATAGCTGACCTCTCACCGTGCTGGTGAAGAGAAACCTTACCTTACTTTCCAGATATTCGGAAACAAGAACGTGTGAAAAGTACAAACTGCATACTCGATATCGAAGTCCCGGGTGCTCAACCGCATACCGTCGAAGGAAATCTGGGCGCGTGATTGGCTTTTAGCCACCTTCAGCCCCGTGCAACTTGAACTTATAGCGGGTGATTTTCGCGTATTGCATACACCTTGATTGGACATTTGTGGCTTTTTATAGGGAGAAGTGTCAACCCAAGACACATTCCCACCACGTCCTCCAGTGCATGAAGGGCTTGCAGACTGTTGCTTTGGCGTGAGCAACGTTGATCCTTGTCTGGCCCTGACGCGAATTGTGTCTAATTGTTCCAACAGGAGTCTAACCGAATCTACATCTACATCAAGATCAGAAAAGACCTCACTGTTCTGAGAGACAGAAGCGGGATCACTTTCTTCGAGACAGTACACGGAGGTTTATTGCTTAACCATGTCTTCAGCTTTCAAACCATCCTCAGTAATGTCTACCCCATTATTATCCATCAAATTAGGGATATATGGCGATGCCTTTGTGCGGTGACGAATGTATGCGAATAAGCGTTTTGGTGCACAGGTAGACTCGTCAACCAATCGCTGTGTTTCAATACCGTGCTGAGGTTTCTCGCTTGCCGATACAGTACTTTCTGGACTTCTTTGTGTTTATGAACGTTCGTAAGCCGGAAAAACGCCACTGACATTGGCAAGCGAGAAACTTCCACGCGGCATTAAAACGCAGAAAACGTATGTTGTACGAGCAGCGATTGGTTGACGAGTCTACTTGTGCACCACAACTTTAGAGATGATAGCGAGATCCGGAGTGCCACAGGAATCTGTTCTTGGCCCATTTTTATTCAAAATTTTCGTGAATGACATTCCGGACACGGTTGCCATCGATTATTTTTTTATTCGCGGATGATCTGAAACTGGGGGTCTTTGTCAGCTCCAGCGATGGCCACAAGCAACTGCAACTGTCTATAAACGAGGACCAATCAGTGGTCATGCGCATATACTCCGATGACACTGGTGGTGAATACTTTCCCGGAGGTAAGCCTATTAGAGCAATGACGGTGGAAAAATACTTTGGGATTCTGGTTATGGATTCTTCTAAAGTTGATCGAGGCATTCATTTCCGGGTGCCCAAAATGTGTGAAGATTAATGGCGTTTTGTCTTCAACGGTGTGCCATAGAAATCTGTTCTTGGTCCGCCGTTACTAATGCTTTTTGTAAGCGACGTTCCAGTAGCGGTTGCCATCGACTGACTTTTATTTACGGATGATCTGAAACTGTGGGCTCCTGTCAGTTCTCGCGAAGGCCACGAGCGACTTTGAGGAACAGTTGATGACTTGATGGACGAATCGCGGGTTACTGCCTAAAAAAGAGGACAAGTTAGTCGTCATGCGCCTTGTCGTGAGAAGAGCAAACACAAAGTGAAAATAGTAGTCGTGGATAAAGCCGGGCTTTATTCGTCTATATCAGAGTACAGCTATAATAGAGCAAAGAATGCGATTAGCGATGAATTATAATAATAACAGATGAATTAATAACAGACAAAATACACGACATTCTCACCCGGTAGATTTAAGGACCATAGAATGCTTGAAAGAATAGCATGTGCAATGTTGAACTTGCCGATTTCTTAGATTATAGGGGTGTACACGTTGTTGTTTGTCTATCAAAGTTTGAACATTTTCGGCATTCGGATTGGATGCTGAATCTGTATAGGGTGAATTTGATAAAGGAGATGTGGGTGACAGATCTGATGTAAGTTCGGATGGGACATCATCAGTTGAATTCGATATCGTCACGTATTCGACCGGAATGTGTTCTAGATTACCACGAGGAGCCAGGTGCAGTGTAGCTACAGTATCCTCTCTCCCATTGTGAAACCGGATATGGGCATAATTAGGATTACACTCAAGTAAATCCACTTCTTCCACCAACGAATCATATTTAGAATTACGATTATAGTTTTTCAACAGGACAGGGCCTGGTTGAAGCAGCCAACTTGGTAGTGAGGTCCCTGCGGGAGACTTTCTGTCATATTTGAACAACCGTTCGTGTGGCGTTGAGTTGGTAGCTGTACATAGAAGAGAACGAATAGAATTGAGAGCGTCTAGTAGCACAGTTTCCCACGAGCTGATTGGAAGATTTTGAGATTTTAGAGCGAGTTGAATTGCTGTCCATAGCGTTCCATTTAAGCGTTCTACTTGCCCATTCGCTTGGGGATTATAAGCGGTCGTTCTACTAGTTGCGACACCTTTATCATGTAGGAAATTGCGTAACTCGGACGACATAAACGACGAACCACGATCAGTATGAATAAATGCAGGCATGCCAAAGATGGAAAACAGACGACAAAGAGAATCGATTACTGTTTTTGTGCTAGTGTCTGTACAAGCAAAAGCGAATGGAAAACGTGAATATTCATCAACTATGGTTAACAAATATTTATTACGCGAGGAAGAGGGCATCGGGCCCTTAAAGTCCATGCTTAATCGTTCAAAGGGTTGCGTGGCTTTAATTAGGGTTCTCGTTTCCGGTTTGTAAAATTGTGGCTTTATTTCGGCGCAGGCGCGGCACTGAGCAATTACTGTCTTTATATCGTCAAGTGAATATGGCAAATTTTTTGAACGGACAAAATGATTCATCCGACGAATTCCTGGATAGCGCAGAGATTCATGAAGATTTTTAAGATCATTCAGCGACGTTAGAGTAGAACATATGTTACGGGATAACGTATCGGCACCCTGATTTTCTTTGCCAGGCCGATAGATTATATCGTAGCGAAACGGAAAGTGTTCAACCTTCCATCTCTGTAATTTGTCATTCTTTATTTTTCCTTTCGAATGATAGTCGTACATGAATGCAACCGATCTAGAATCTGTTACCAACCTAAAATGAGTTCCCAGTAGATAGTGTCTCCATTTACGAAGCGCTTCGACAATAGCACAAGCTTCTTTTTCGATGGCCGATTGATGCTGCTCACTGTGGTTTAGCGTTCGGGAAAAGAAAGCAACTGGTCTACCATTTTGGTTCAACGTTGCAGCAATGGCGATATCCGATGCATCGGTTTCGACAGTCAAAGGAACATTATAATCCACTGTGTGTATTACGGCTTGTTCGAGCTCCAGCTTCAATTTATCAAAACTTGCTTGGACCACAGCTGGCAGCGGAAAAGTACGATTATGTGATAGCGGATAAATTTGATCGGAAAACTTGGAGATCCATTGGGAGTAGTAGGCGAACATTCCCACAACACGTTGTTTCTCTTTTAGATTCGTTGGGGGAGCCAGTTCTTTTAAAGGTCTGAGCCTTTCTGGATCAGGCTTGATAACGCCCTTGGACACTTCGTAACCCAGAATTTGGAGACGATTGCAGGTAAATATGCTTTTGCTTTAATTGAATTCGAGGTTGTATTGTTTGGCGACAGCAAGAAAGCGAGAAAGGTTATAATCATGTTCACTTTTAGTCTTTCCACAGACTGTGACGTTCTCAACATATACGAAACTGTCTGAGAGTTTTTCTCGGCGAATGATTGAATCGATTGTGCGTTGAAAATATGCTACTCCGTTAGTAACACCGAAGGGTATACGACAGAATTGGTACAGGTTACCACAAGCTTCGAAGGTAGTATATGGGTGATCTGTTATAGAAATGGGTATCTGGTGATAAGCACTTTTCAGATCGAGAGCAAAATAGAAATCATACCCGGCAATTTTATTGATTAAACTGTCTATGCGAGGCAAAGGGTAGGCGTCGAGATTTGTATACAGATTGATTGTTTGACTGTAATCAACTACCATTCTGCGTTTGTGTTTTTCGTTTGTCGTAACTAGCACTTGCGCTCGCCAGGGGGAATCGGAGTTTTATATAATTCCATCCTTCAACAAAAGTTGGATTTCTGCGCGAATGAACTCTTCGTCACGAGGAGAATGTCTTCTAGACTTGGTAACGATAGGTTTGCAATCAGGCGACAGGTGCGTGAATAAGGATGGAGATTCTACACGAGCAATAGCAAGTCCACATATGTTCAGTGGTGGTTTGGCACCCCCAAAAGGAATAACAACTTTTTCGTGTAAACGTAAAAAATCATGGCCGAGAAGCACAATCGGCGCATAAACCAGGTAAGACCGACAGTTTAAAATTGTCGTATATTGTATCTTGATGCTTGATAGAAACGTTACAATGTCCGATTGTGTTACTAGACAGAAGGGTTGAAGCGCAATAATCCATTGATGTGTGCAAACAACAGAGGCAGAGATGTAGCTGTCAGAACTACCGGTGTCAAGGAGAGCATCTAGGATTTTATTATTCACGTATACTTTCACCACGGTCTTAGATAAACATTCGGGTGAAGTGGTCGATGTGACACGAGAAAGAATGCTTGAGGAGACCGGAGAAAGTTTAATTTTGGACATACACACCTTTTGAAAGTGTCCTTTCTTCCCACAGTTTTTGCACATAGCGTTTCGAGCTGGACAACGTATTGCGAGGATGCTTCGAAAATCCACAGAAGAAGCATTTAATAGTCGGTGCAGCGGCTATAAATTCCGGTGTAGCAGTGGTACATGGATCGTTTTTAATAGATGAGTTGGTGTCTAGAAAAGCACAAGAGGGAAAAGTATGATTGAATGATTTTGATTGCTTTTCAGCCAAATCGATAGACCGAGCGTGGTCAAAAGCAGATTGAAATATAAAGATGATTGTTCGAGTAACCTTTGACGGATGTGATTTTAGCCTAAGCCGGTTATGAAAGCGTCTCGCATAAGATCATCACGATACTCGTCGGCAGAGACAGCGTGAATATTACAGTCTTTGGCCAGAGATTTGATTTTCTGAAAAAAACTGATCTAAATTGTCGGCATTTTCTTGTTTGCAAGTAGCCAGAAGATGACGTGCGAAAACTTCATTTTTCGGTTTAACAAATAAAGTCTGAAGTGTCGAAACGGCATCCTCGTACGAGGGGCATTCAGATATATAATCGTAAACATGAGGAGCGAGATGTGTAATGAGTGTATCAAGTTTGTTTGCATTCAAGCCTTCGATGGCATTAATGAAACTGTTGAATGTGCTGAACCAATAATTCCACAATTTTGCCGAATCAGCGTTGCTTGGATCAGCGTCAAAACGATCAGGTTTCAGGAAACGTTCCATTGAGATTGAATATAGACGAATAAAGTGTCGTGAGTAGAGCAAACACAAAGTGAAAAGAGTGATCGTGGATAAAGCCGGGCTTTATTCGTCTATGTCAGAGTACAGCTATAATAGAGCAAAGAATGCGATTAGCGGTGAATTATAATAATAACAGATGAATTAATAACAGACAAAATACACGACACGCCTACCCTTGGGTGACAGTGCTTTCGGGAAAGTGAGCCTATTAGAGCGGTAACAGTGGAAAAAGATTTAGGAATTCTAGTTACAAATTCTGGGATCCTGGGATCTGGTCGACTATCTCGATCATATTACATCGAAAGCAGTTTAATTCGACCAATATCTGACGAGAAAAACCTTGGTGTCATAATGTACGACTCATTGAAAACCATAGCTGGCACTGCGAAAATTATTTGAAATGCAAAACATTTTCTGTGAGCAATTCGTTTTGTGTTATTACATCTGGTGCCTTCGAGATGCTATACGTTGCGCACATCAGATCTATTCTTGGATTTCCCAGCTGTCTACCAATTAACTACGGAAGAAAGTTCAACGTCGTGCTGCAATTACGGTTCTCGGAATTAAATTGTAGAGCTATGAAGAGCGTTGAACGAAACTCGACTTGCTCCGCTCAAATATTACCGTTTAAGAGGGCAACCTGACAGTATCTTGGCCCACGTGCAGTCTCTGGCTGTGCGGCACTTTGCCTGAGTACCTGCATTATGCCACACCATTGACTGATAATAATGAAGGATCAATCACACCAAGTACTTTACTTTTGTGCGACTATCTCCTCCTGGAGAATGAGTCGGCTTCAATGAAGATCCTTGGGAATTTTAGTACAAAGCGACGTCTCCAGAACCACTCGGCGTTTGTTCGAGCCAGCTTCTCTAGCCTTTGCACAACCAAGTGCGACCTGCAAGGCAGCAGGGAGTTGACAGAAAGAGGTGGTGTGCACCAACTAACAGTCTACCAGACTCTGTTCCAGATTTTTCCTCAGGGTTTTCTCCCGAAGCCTTTCCCGCGATCGGGTATCCTGCAAGGCAGTGGAGGTTTAGAATGAGGGTTTTCCTTCCCTTAGATGAAATGCCCTCACAGACTAACGAGCTCCATCTACCCGAAGCAATCTGGTTTTCAAGCGCCAGTCACTCGCCCTCGCCCCTTCTCCTGTTGGTAGAAGCAGTTCCGCTGGGCTCTGAGAGCCACTCGTGCAGGCCAGACGTTGGACTCGGTTGTCAGAGGCTAATTGAGACGCGCGCCATAGGGGAGCATTTTATAAACATTGGGAGCTTATCCCCACTGCCACCCCCGGCTATGACAACCTTTGGAACCAAGTCCTATGTGCATAGGCTTTACTCATCACACTGGTGCGATCTCAGCATTGCGAATCTATTGGTGTCATTCCATGGAACAATCCCATCTCTATTTATAGTTTCTGACCGACTATCTATGACAGTATCTTAGCCCATATGAAGTCTCAGACTGTACGGCACTTTGCTTGGATCAGGCTTGTGCTATCATACTTACATACATGCCGATTTACGTGAATTCACCCCAACGGTCCTATGAAATTTCCTGTTAAAACGATTTCACGACCCTATTTCTATTACAGTATTTACTTATTTTGTTGCCTGCTTTCTTTTTACGCGCTGGCGCTTTGTCTGGTTTCAGACTTGTGCTCTCTCATGATGATGCGTTTTTCAATTTTTGTTTTGCCTAATGCTTTTCCACGCTGTCTTTTCAGGTGAATAATTTTCACATCTCAATGAATGTCTTCTTCTTAAATTTATGATTTGCTGAACAGCTTCAACAATTGCATGTTCACGCCAACCACTTATGTTGACATCGGAGGCTTTGTGTGCATTTCAAGCCCTTATTTTGTCTTGTAAAAAAGCGGAATTAGATTATTTAATCAAGGCGACTGATCTGCCCCGCAGGGGAACGAAACGTGACGTTCAGTTGCGGCTCATTTCCTATTTGGCACAAGATCCTTCGCCAGCATTTCTTTCCGCTTTACGCCAATTGAACTCGAGTCACTGTGGTGAGTCGAATCAAGGTTCGTTTTTGTATCGCATTTATGGTATCCCCAATGTACCCGAAATTCTTTGTTTAAATGTATTTGTGTACCTTATAGCGAAAACGTCTAATGCTGTTGCACCTGTTTACTGATTCTCTTGTTTTTAAGGTTTCAAAGGAAAGTGTTCGTTAGATGTCCGCCTATTCTTTGTCTTCTCTTCACACAAGCAAACCATATTGTTTGATTTTTCGGTTATCTTTTTTGTGAAATCATTATTTGACTACCGCTAGCGTGATCTCCTTCGTTTTACTTAAAACTACTTTTCTGCTACTTCTTGCATTGCTAAGCCGTTAGAACTAACTTTGCTTCGAAATCTGCTCACGTCATAATTTATCCTCAACGTTCTTTGATTTTTTACATTAAGGTTGAATGGATATGTTCTGTTAACAGTTTTCTCAAAGATATTGAAATGTGTTTTGGAAAAGCGATTCCTTTCGTTGCTTCTCACGGGGATTTTTTATCACTTTGTTTCCTACAGGGGACCATATCCGTCATTACGTTTCTGTTTTAGCGAATTCAGGTAAGCACACAGCAGTGTGTGTGCACCATATCCTACCAATTACGATTTTCTCAAAACAATTGCGTTATCACCATCGTCTTTTTATACTTAATTGCTCTAATTTGTGCACGAAAAAGAGGTGATCGGAAATAAGCTAAATCGCGTATAAACTGTTGAAGCGTTAGCGCATCTAGCACTAATGAGTAACATGAACAAGTCGATTAACACCATCATGTTAACCTCTTTGTAGCCTTCACTGCCCCGCGTCCTAACAAACATTTTTAACCACGGTTTTTCTGACACACCAGTAAAACGCTAAAAGGTTGACCATTTTCAGACATCTTTACTTTCAACTAACCGCTGTGTTATCGGATCACGTTGGCATTAGCTTTGAAACCCGAGTGTGCCAAATTCACTAAGGTTGCCAAGTAGATTTTACTATCTACTCCACCTAGACCTGGTTCCACCCTAATCCGGATGCGACGTTGAAAGCTAAATTGAATATTGTACTCTGATTTTTCCGGATACGGTGTCATCAAAGTGGTAAATGATGCTGAATAGTAGTTCCTTTGACATAACACGTTAATACCGATAAGTGAAACTAATTCGTGAGAGACAATGACCCTTTGATATTGCTTTTCTCTGCTCGGATGGGCGATTGTGCAGTAGTTCTGTACTGTGTAGAGGCAACACCGTGCTATATTAAATCGCCACTGATATTGAGCTGCATTAGGAAACACGGTGGAATCTCAGTGTTATTTCCCCTTATGTCTGCTTATGCCTAGGCAACCTGACATTATCGTACTCCACATGCAGTCTATAGCTGTGCGCATTTTTGGGGCCTAGGGATCTAATACGTAACAATACATACATACATTTGCTGTAGTCTTCAAGAAAAGATTCTGACTACTTGCTATATTATCAGCAGCTGTATAAACCACTTAACTTGTTTTAGCTTTCGTTGATTACTGGACCGGGACACACACGCTCCTAACGATCCGCCTCATTTCCCCGTACGGTTTTCCGCTATAAAATGGGGGGGGGTCTCACAATGTAATTAGAATATTTGGTACACACTAGCTTCCCTCAAATGTGCTATCCTGAACTGTTAGTCTAGCGTGTCGTACCGGGTGAATGTGCTATTGCAACGTGTCTTCTGGAGATTAAACAACTAATTCAGATGCATGGATCCATGATCTATCAACTTTTTTGAGATTT